>VCRD01003517.1:49481-59916 GCA_006783055.1 Trinorchestia longiramus
TATATATATATATATATATATATATATATATATATATATATATATATATATATATATATATATATATATATATATAAATATATTTATATATATGTGTATAGATATATTTATATATGTGTTCACGTGACGCGTGTTGGTGCACGTGAAGCGTATCGGACTTATTCAACACAACTAAATTCGGAGGTCGTGATGCATTTTAATGTAATGTCAAGATTTATTGAGCATTACACCGCGTAGGTCAAAGCCTTAATGACAACACAAGTCACTCGCGTCAATACGAAGGGCAACCAAAATAAATGAATAATAATTTAGTATGTAAGATTCATTAGTAACTTCCTTTTAATTCAGTAATAATTAACCCGTTCGTGATTTTACGTCAATTGACGAAATTTTATTTACTTCTTCAGCTTAGTTTTATCCTCGTCATCCTGGTAAGAGGAAGAATGATGCATTTAGTGCATCACAAACTAGTCAGAGTTTCTTAGGTGTTTTTTAGTTGCTTGGATGGAAAAACATTTTCTTTTGAGTTGTAACCACAGGAGGTACGCTATGTGTATATTAATATGACCACGAACGGGTTAGAAATGTAATAACGGCTTATTAAGATCGTAATAATTGACTAACAATGCCCCATTTCCAGGAACATTTGTACGATTTTCATCGGAAATTTCACAAAACAGTTTTACAAAAATTAGTGATCGATATCTTACATACCTCATTTTCAGGGCAGGAGATGATAAGTTTGACAGGCTGGTGGAAGGAGAGACGGCACTCACAGCAGCACTCCCTCGCTTCCACCAGGCAGCAGTGCTGGTTCCTGGTGGATGGTTCTGACACCTACAGCAGCAGGTGCAAGGTGGTGCACCTTGCCTGGTGGTGCCATCCCCTGGTGGCTAGGGCTTTATGGGTCACGGTAGTGTTGTGTTGCCATGGCTTTATGGGTCACGGTAGTGTTGTGTTGCCATGGTCTTATGGGTCACGGTAGTGTCGTGTTGCCATGGTCTTATGGGTCACGGTAGTGTTGTGTTGCCATGACTTATATGTCAATCATGTGTGTGTGTATGTCTGTTGCCATGGCCTGCTGGCGTGTCAGAGCCCATGCCCAGAAGCAAAACAACACACGTCATACAACTGATACTAACTCAGGATACAAGTGAATTAAGTCAAATGGAAATGTAATGATGGGGATTACTGTACGTCGTGTTTTTTAATATAATAATTAGATTCAGGCAATAATTTATTTGATTTTTAAGTCTCTATTTATTGAGTACTTTTTTATGTAAATAAATTTTCATTAATGTACATTTGTGTACGATTGCTATGCATGTTCGTCGTTTATTTTCGTACTTAACATCATTTGTAAGCTATTGTACTATTACAACAGAATCGTAAACATAGTTTTTTTATATCCCATGGTACTCAGTGTACATACATCATGGTGTAACGTTTTAACTGAAACAATGCACTCAGTTGATGATTCCATGCCAACACATGTTGTGTGTACACGAAATGTGTAGATTCCGAGCCGAACAAGCGAGTATTTCACAATACTGAGGTTATGAGACAGACGCACTGCACAATACTGAGGTCATGAGACAGACACACTGCACAATACTGAGGTTATGAGACAGACACACTGCACAATACTGAGGTCATTAGACGATCACACTGCACAATACTGAGGTTATGAGACAGACCTAGTACTCCTATTTCTTACCTATTGTACTGCAATTTTGTGAGAGTCAATTCCACCTTCAAGACTACAATGCAATAAACTTATGATAATTTAAACAATTGTAAAGTTTTCTATTTATGCGTAAAAATTATAGAAAAGTTACAACAAACGCAACTTACGTGTTACAGACAGATAAATACTTCTGGTGTATAAAAATACAAAACACGCAGCACAATTGTTCAACATTAAGAATGATAAACATCTCAGTTCTAACAGCTAGAAGCACTATTCTCTGCTGATACCAAATATATATGCATGACATTTATAATTATTTTAATACGGATATTATTATTCCAGGCTGGATATTATTTCAGATGAACAGCTATTCCTCGGCCACACTCAGAATAAATTTAATACTATTCTGGTCCAGAAATTAATCCAAATCATATTACCCTAGAAACATGACGACTAACCTAACCTAACCTCACCGTTTTCGCTTCAGTAAATGCATAACCACAGACACGATGAAGAGCCAAAATGTATAAAATGTTGAACACAAAACAATGCAAGGTTCTTTTTCTGCACGAAGGATGGAGGTGCAGGCACGAACAGCTGACTATTTATTTATTATGATGGAAAATGTGGAGATCAGAGCAATGAACTGAAGGATGGAGAGCTAAAGCTGTCCGCCTGCCCAGTTTACTGTGTGTATAGCCTCATGGGTGTTCTCATCTAGAAAAGCTATCACAGCAAAATAAAAAATTTCTTAATGAAAAGAATCAAGATTGTTTCTTAAGGTTTTAAAATGTTAATATTAAACAGCAGGAGCAGCTGTGCACGAGTGCTGAGAAATGTATGTTCTTTGCCTATGCCTTCTTCACTTCCAATTATTTCTTTGCAAACACAAAGTGCAATATTCGTTTAAAAGACGCGAGGTGCAGAAAATATCGCCTTAAAGTCATCAATAATAATCGTTTCTACAATGACCAGGCCTACTCTCTCAACAGTAACTACACCAAAATTATAGTATAGAACAGTGTTTCTCCAAGTGGTCCGTACCGCCCCCCTGGGGGCGTTGAGGAAATGCAAGGGGGCGGTAGGAGGGTACGCCTTGAATGGGGGGGCGTATATTACTGTATAATATACAGTAATATAATCATTAGGAGGCGGTGGTAAATCAAGTAGTGTCCTTTGAGAAACACTGGTATAGAACATCAAAAGGAAATTATTGCACTCATGAACTATCAGACACCAGGCCTTACAACAATTAAAACAAAATAACTGGATCATCATACCAAACAAATGAAGACAGAAAAGTACAAGTAGTATTAGTAGTCGTAGTAATATAAGTAATACAAGTTCACTAGCGCTTCAATAGCTCGCATCATATCGCTCCTAAGGTTTCACAATTCAAAGATCAGCCAAAGCGTGTCACTACAACAGTAAAGCATACATTCATTATAAACCTGGTTTACCAGGACTGAACAGGCATGGAAGAAATTATAATCCAGCAACAATTTAAATCTTCATAGGAACCATTTCCCTGAGCAGCAAGTAGGGGAAACACACGATGAATTTTCATGACTTAACCCGTTCGTGGTTTTCCACGTCAATTGAAGGAATTTTTTTTAACTACCGCTGGTTTTTCATGTTAATTGACAATTTTTACGTCAATCCCACGGGAGACATAAAAGCGGGTAAGTAAATTTCAAATGTTTCCTTGTTTCTTGTGTGTTTTTTGGTTGTTTGGGGAGAAAAACACTGATTTTTCGTGACCACAGGAGGTACACTGTGTATATTAATGTGACCACGAACGGGTTAAGCAGAACCCACAACAGACTGCTGTGTCACGTGGTGCTGAGCCAGCAGCAGACAACTCAAGGTGTCTCTGAAGCATGCCACGTCCACTAACACAGACACCATCAAATATGATGTATTATATGAGCTATATTTATACTTACTCTATGCTATGCGAGGAAATTTGTGATACGAGAGGGAACTCTTCTGTGACACGCATTTGTGACGGAAATCATGAATTGAAGATGTGGATATTTCAAGAGACACTTTACAGATATTTGAAGATAAATGAAAATTTCCTACTCGCACGTTATTCCCGAGATCAAGATATCCTTAACTTGAGGTTAACATTCATCGACCACAATGCAAAGAATCTAATATCAGTCTAAAATACCACCTTCATTCATTTCAATGTTTTCAACTACGTATAAAAATATTTCATTATGGAGAACATTCACCCTCGCAGCAGTGTTGAGACTACAATTTAAATTAAGTTTTTATTGTCATACTAAGAGTTGAAGAAGCATGGAGGTGATCACCAAAGAGTGGAGTGCAACGCTTGGTGTAACTCCATACAGACTGCTGCTAGTCCTGAAGTACATTTGGAATGATTCATTCTAATGCTATATTCTATGTGTTTCACGCTTCGTTCAGCTAAAAAATACTTTTTTTAAAGGGTTAAGGAGCGCTGCAACGACACTAAATTTCAGAGTCCACTTAGACACAGCCCAGCTACGTTCATAAACAAAAATCAATGTCAGCGTCTCGAAAAGACTAAAAAGTGAGGGGAAAATTAGAAAAAACCGGAGACGAACACTCGTGCACGAGGTTGTTTGCGCGGTACACAGGCCCCACCCGTGAAAGATACAGAGAAACAGGACAAGGAAAAATAAGGCCCAACTCTACACCCACAGCTCGTACTGATGACCTGCTATTGAGACCTGCATGAGACACAAGGGGTGCTACTTCCCCAACGCACACTGACGAGGATAGACACTATCAGCATGTCCCTCTGAATGGAGTTGGGAAATTCTACATGTCCTCAGAGAAGCGCGAAGTCCACCACACATGCCGAGCAAAAAACCGACGCAGCGCACATCCTTGAACGAGACTTGCTCTAGTGAAGTTGATCCACCACACACAATGTGATGCAGTCAAGACTCCTTAGTCAATGCATGGAAAATTTCTACCTCATTCGTCAATACATGGAAAATTTTCACCTCATTCGTCAATACATGGAAAATTTTCACCTCATTCGTCAATACATGTAGAGTTTGTATCACATTCGTTAATACATGTAAAGTTTGTATCACATTCGTTAATACATAAAAAATTTCTACCTCATTCGCCAATATATGTAAAGTTTTTACCTCATTCATCAATACGAGTACTCGTAAATTTTCTACTTCATTCGTTAATATAAAAATATGTCAAATTTCTACCTCAATCACTCACTTAACATGAAATCACGGCAGAAAAATCGCTACAAATGAGTAACTGTAAATAAGAAGAAAGAGACAGTCGACTGGAAAAGTTGGAAAGCTTCTACTTCTCATGCGTCTGCGTGTGGTGGTGTGTGTGGCAGTATGTGGTGTGTGTGTGACAGTATGTGGTGGTGTGTGTGGCAGTATGTGGTGTGTGTGTGACAGTATGTGGTGTGTGTGTGACAGTATGTGGTGTGTGTGTGACAGTATGTGGTGTGTGTGTGTGACAGTATGTGGTGTGTGTGTGACAGTATGTGGTGTGTGTGGCAGTATGTGGTGGTGTGTGGTCTCTGTGTGACAGTATGTGGTGTGAGGTCTGTCTGTGGTGGTGCGGAATCGACCACCTCCCGTATCACTGTTGTACGTGTGAAATATTCCGAGACACTAATACAAAGATGAAAACAAATACTGTTCCATAATTTGTATCAATACTTGAACCCTACAGGTAGAGCATTCATGGCAGATGCCACATTACATGCTAGAGACACCGTTAATATGGAGATAATACTGGCCAACACAAGTCAAACCAAGACCTCAATTTAGCACCATAAGCGATATTCCTCCCATAAAAATACCCGACACAGGTGACCAATTCATGAACATATTATTTTTATTATATTCCTAGTTTAACGACCGCAGCCACAAATAAACATTATACCACGGCACTCTGTGAGCTACAGGCCTACGAAAGCATTTATCACAGCAAGTCACATCAGTACACACTTGTCTAGCTTACTCTTAACGCCCTGATGGATTGTAACATTCAGCAGCATACGTCAATTTAGAATAAATTACTACGATTGTCTAGGTACTCTAACGCCCTGATGGATTGCGAGACCCAGTCACACATGTTGACATGACACCAACAAACAAAGAAAAGAAGGATCAGTGAGAAAACTTGTCGTACATTGTCCCCAAGAGATGAAGAAAACAGCAAGAAATGAAGGGGAATTTCACTGATATGATGCTACTGCACAGACACTTAGCGCTCAGTGTTGCAGAGACTTTTTTCTGAGAATCAGGGACCTGTTTGTGAGCTACGTAGAACTTTCTTGTGACCTACAGACCTTTTTGTGAGCTCAATAGACCTGTCTTGTGAGTTCTACAGACCTTTTCTACCACCTACATAGACCTTTCTTATGAGCTACGTAGACCTTCCTTATCACCTAGACTATTTTGAGAGCTACATACACCTTTTTCTTGAGTTCTACAGAACTTTGTGATTACCTACATCAACCCTTTTTGTGACCTAAATGTACTCTTTGATGTATCTATTAAGAAGCTACGTACATATTTCATTGCTCTATTAATGTTTCATAAATCCTTATAAAGTTACAGAGATAACTTTAATAAAGCTCAGCATCGGTTTCCTGGGCCAAAATCAGCCTTGCAAAATCAGCGACAATAAATAACACTCATAAAACAACGAAAGCATTAAAAAATAAACCTTCTACACGCCCTACAAGTAAAGAACAACTCATGAATGTATACAACAAACATAGGATAGTTTTAATGCTGCATCAGGAACTCAAACAAATGCAATACAGAAGCCAATGACGTGAAGAGATGCCAAAATAACAGCTAACGACATGAAAGGATGCCAAAATAACAGCTAACGACATGAAGGGATGCCAAATAACAGCTAACGACATGAAAGGATGCCAAAATAACAGCTAACGTCATGAAGGGACGTCATAAACAGCACTCCGTCACAACCAACAACAGCATTACATTACGTCACAATAACAGTCACAACAGTAAGGTGCAGCGCTAAGGAACAGTGCAAGGGCGATTGCCTTCAATCACGACATAGGGGAAAAAACACATGCATAGAAATAGACTTACTACAAAATTAATTTTAATTATATACTTATGCAAGTCGATAAAATGTTTTCTCTATTAAAGGTCGAGAATTGCATGTACAGATATAAAGTATGGAATTCTGAAACGCAGATCTGGTTTCTCAACAATGAACATCAGACCACAGCGGATACATTCTTGAATATATTCTTGCTATAACGTGAGACTCTCGCGCTTGAAACTGTCACATGAACAAAAATATGTTTTATAATAATTAACGGTGTTCATTTGAGCTCGGTGTTCATTCCCAAAGGTTAAGAAATATTGATTAAACATAAAACAAAATTAGACAGGAGGTCGCATACACGCTATATGTGTCCTCCATCACAACGAGGAAAATGAACAAAGACTTGCATAAGAACGCCAACGAAAGTCTCCCCATTAGCACCAAAGCTAAGACCGGAAGACAGGAGATCAAGAATATGTTCCTTTGAAGGAGCGAATCTGGCAATTTAGAATATGTTCTTTACCAGGCTTGAGAATCAGAGCCAGAATTCTTAAAGAGAAACCAAGAATTCATTTTAATTGCACATTGAACAACGGAAGCAGCACAAAAATACTCAAGCATCTTGGAAAAAATATTCAGTGTTCGTCTCAATTTAGACGGAAGATATAACTGTCTGGTCTTCAAGAATACTTTCGTTTATGATGCTTTTTTTCCTATTCACAAAATAAGCTATATTTTAATGACAAATTTGCTTACAGTCGCTTTAGCGTCATACAAACACAGCTCCATTACGGTATACATTCTTTCACATCAGATGTTGAATTCTTTCCAACATATTTGTCGAATAAATTTCATTTCCATTTTGCACTGAAAATTACTGATTACAAAGCCTATTTTCGGTACAAAAAAATTAGTGGAAAGTAATTCCAACATTAATTCGTTGTTCAAGGACCATTACTGTTACTTTCATTTGTCAAAAATACGAGGGTTCCTCAGGGGTCGCTCCCTGAACCCCAGCTTCAGGAGCCCCCTCACCCCTCACTGCTGCTTGAGGGGCTGCCACCTCACAAGCAGGACCAGGGGCACCAGCAGCGCAACACCCCCCACAGTGTAGCACCACCCGCTTCCTACACACCAAAACCCTGCAGCAGTAAGGAGAGGCCCTGTGGCACGGGCTAGGGCCCCCAAGGACCTCCATATACCAAGCAGGGCTCCCTTCTGTGTGGGGGGCCCATGGACGGACGCCAGTCCCGTGAGACACGGCACCAGGAGGGAGGATCCCAGGGCGTAGAGGGTGAGGCCTGTGTACAGCATCACAGGACCTGAGCTCCAGCCGACGAAGGCGAAGCCAGGGATCATGACGACCAGGCCTTGCACAGCGACCTTCTTCTCGTTGCCAGCCCCCACACGGCGCATGTACCCCCCCTGCACGGCCACCATCACCAGCCCAAGGTACACGAACATCTTGGCTTGGGCGATGTGGTCATAGTTGTGCTGCAGGTGCGTCACGAACGTCAGTGTGAACTCCAGGCCTGAATAGATGAACAGGTACACGAAGTTGATCACGCCCAGGCGTACGAGGTTCGCCTTCTCTGTAAGGGAATCGAGAATTTGTTTCTATCAAAAGTAAAATTACTTTACGTAACTGCAAATTAATCAAGGATACTGCTAATTAATCGAAGAAAATACTAGTTTCTTCAGGAAACTACTAATTGCTCAAGAAAACTACTAATTACTCAAGAAAACTACTAATTACTCAAGAAAACTACCAATTACTAGAGGAAACTACTAATTAATTAAGAACACTACAAATTAACGAAGAAAATTACTAATTACTCAAGGAAACTATTAATTTCTCTAGGTTACTACTAACTACTCTAGGTAAGATGGGCACTGGTAGCCCATGATTTTCACAGATTTCGATGCAGTAAAATTCTCAAGCAGTACACATTTTTAACTGGCAAAGATTCTGGACCCAGCAAGTTTCTGAAACTGGAGAGCATTAAATGTAACAGGGATTGCCTTACCCTTCTGTTGTGGATTGCCTTACCCTTCTGTTGTGGATTGCCTTACTCTTGTTGTGGATTGCCTTACCCTTCTGTTGTGGATTGCCTTACTCTTCTGTTGTGGATTGCTTTAACCTTCTGTTGTGGATTGCCTTACCCTTCTGTTGTGGGAAACCTTACCCTCCTGTTGTGGATTTTTACCATCCTGTTGTGGATTGCTTTACCTTTCTGGGACACGCCCTTGATGGGCCTGAAGGTGAAGAGGGACACGGGGTTGATGAGAGCCCAGGCCTCGGCAAGACCAGACCCAAGCGACTTGGAGCGTCTCGTCTGTGGGAGTCAATATTAAAATACCAGTGTGTACTACACCTGCACCAGTGTGTACTACAACACCTGCACCAGTCTGTACTACACAATTCTACACAACGTAAAAATTTCACACAACTCAACCCAAAAATTCAACAGAACGTTATGCTACCACGATGATACTTGAAAATTCAACAACGCTATGCAACTGGGAGACTGCAGGAAGGCCGTCTGACCTTGGGCAGTGTCTCTGTGAAGAAGGTGGTGACGTAGAGGACATTGAGGAGGGTGAGGAGGAGAGCGTAGAGGGCGCTGGCAGCAAACCAGCCACTGGTGCCCCACTTCGAAAACACGGCCCCAACACCTGGCCCCACGATGAAGCCTATGCTGAATGCCACTCCGATCAGTGCCTGCCACATCAAACATCATTTAAATGTCACGTATTTGACGGCATATAAGACGCACTTTTTTGTCCAAAATTTTGGCTCAAAAAAAAATTCGCCCTGCGTCTTATACATCGTATGTGATTTTTTCCTGAAACCGACCTGCTGAATTGAAGGTGCGTCTTATTGCTCTCAAATACGGTACATGCTACTACAATATTCTTATACTTGTTTTATTGGAGATTGTTTCCTTGTTAGTTGGGTGTAATGGAAATCGCTCCGTGGAACTAGTACACACGAATTTAATATAAATTCATTTATTTTATTGGTCTACAATGTTTATTGTATTGGATGTAGCGGAACAAGCTGGGTGTTAAAAACATGTAGGTATAGCTACAGATACGCATATTGAGGTATCATTATCACTCACCTCCACACTATGCTTATGAAGATGAGTTTTAATAATTAATAGAGAAATAATGAATTTCCTCTCTTTCGAAAGCAGCTGCCAGAAGTATTTCCTTGTGGAAAAAACGCTAGTGTCTAACCGATTTAAAAAAATCACTCGCCAGTGATACAGGGTGTTAAATAACTAACTTTACAAATAGTGCAAACAAATGTATAAAAATGCAAGAAAAAGAAAAAAGTAGTTATATATTTAAAAGTTAGTAATTAACTCATTTTGTTCAATAAGGTCCCATCGACAATGACAAGCTGAAGACGTTTAAACAATGACCTGCATGAGTCACGAATGAATTTTGACTTCTTTCTCTTCAAGTTTCAACATAGTTGCCTCTAAATTTTGGTGATTTCACTGAAATTTTACTCTATATTATGTATCAGACTTCGGAATTCAGGTCTGACGATGAAGGAGCCCATTCTTCTATTAATATATTTCTAGGAGAATATTTTCAACACCCACCATGCCCCCACAACACCCACCATGCCCCCACAACACCCACCATGCCCCCACAACA
>VCRD01003518.1:0-34536 GCA_006783055.1 Trinorchestia longiramus
GTTAATGTATGATTGAGATAAATGCTCGTGACATAAACGCCTGTGCGTGAGTGACATGTGTGCACACGACTAAATTGACTTACGTGGTTAACACGTTAAGTGCGATACGACCCACCGGTGGGTCGCTCAGGTTAGGTTCTGTAATTTTTTCAAAGCTTTCTAGTGACTGTGTGTACAAAGTAAAGATTTGCACCGGCTAGACAATCGCACTCAACGTGTTAAGGTGTACGTGCATGACTGATGGATTTACTTTTAGACGGCATGGGACTTCGGTATTGAACCAAGAATGGGCCAAACGGCTCGTTCCTATTGCCTTATTCTATTCTATTCTATTCTTTCGTTTGCAATCTACCCAAAGTTTCTATCTCGAGTAGTTTTTGCATAAATTAATTCTAAATGTATCATGTGACTTTAGCCACACCCTTTATAACCGCACTAGAGGTTTAGAACCTCTTTGCTATCTAACCAGTCGAACATTAAAAGTTTTCTGAACGACAATTTGTCAGGACAGTAGGGCAATAAATATCCATGCGGGCTGGGAGCTTATGAGGTTTTGCAAAAGCGAGGACTGTTGCAGTGCGCCAATGTGCCCAGTAGGTGTTTCCGATCTGGTGAAAGATGAATGAGTTTGCAAGAAGCGATGGAGTGAATTTCCTTCAGTATATGATACTCATTACCGTCTCTGTCAGCCACGGCGTTTTCGCATTTTTTCAGGGCACGATAGAGTTCAAGTTTGGCGGGGGAGATGTAAATATTGCAAATGTTAATTGTCGAGTTCTTTATCAAAAGACGGAGCTCCATTGCTTGCATTTGAGTGGTCAGTGCAACCGTCGCATAGCCCAAATCCCTTTGGATGAGAATAGACAGTCCTAATCCGGGAACAGGGTTAGACCTTAGTAAATTTCTGAGTTTTAGTTTGTTAGCATCGTTGGGGCTTAATCTCTAAACATTGTGTCCTGGAAGCATACACACAGTGCCACCTTCTTTGTTCCCACATCACCATAATTCCCACGAGATCTTTGTCAATTGCATTGCAGGATAATTTGTAGCATTTAGTTTACCAATGTTATACTTTTCCTTTAGGAGACTTTTCTAGGGCTAAAGTGAGTTTAGGGAACGGGAGTTTATATTGACCAGGTCTGTCCCCCTCATTGTTGCAATGGTACTCCAGGAGAAGTTTCAGTATATGTTTTAATTTTGACTATCGAATTATGGTGAACAAGAAATCGAAACTCTTCCTTTTTTCTCTGTGGTTCCCGGCCTCAACCATTCGTGCCCCGAAACTACCAAACGAACTGCAATAAGCAACAACACGCTATCGGCTCTCTAATTTTGGTATTCACTTCAATCAATGGAAAAAAGTTGAACTACTTCTAATTTAAATCTCGACGCGAATAAAAATGAACTTAAAAATCACATTAGCCAAAAAAGATCTGCACAACTAATGATAAATTGCATGAAAAGTAACAACAAAGGAACTCGTATAGAATTTACTTGATATCATCTGCACATCAATGACGAAATCACAATCAGAATCCTAAGGTCAGCGCTCCGATAAAGCTGCATGACCACTAATTACCGGGAGTAGTCGCGCGGGGCACACGATGCTGTTATACATATACGATGGCACTAGTAGTCCGCACGACACACTATCACTACTCGCATGGAAACTGAGAGAAGAAAAGTAAGACTACCTCAACAGGACATGTATGCTACTACGAGCAGAAATAAGGAAGAGGGCAAAGCCTCGCACAGACTTGACGTAGAGCGAGGGCGTGACGTGGGTAACACTGAACAGTATAACAAATAGAATGTTATTCCAACACCACCAACAGTCACTCAGACAAAGTAAGTGGAAACGCCATATTGCACAAGCCTCAGCAGTTGGGGATGACACCGTTTGGAACCACATTTTGCGAGATATACAACAGAGTTAGTTCCAGCTGTAATTAAAATTATACAATGAGACCTCACACTTGTAATAAGATTCACGTAACATACTGAAATAAGACTTACATTGAGTAACGTTCGCTCAATAACGAACTCCGACCGAAATTAAAATTATGAAATTGAGAGTAAAACGTGCGGTTGCTGAAGATATTCTACAGCAGCCATTCTGTGCACGGCTTGCAGGTCAATTATCCGCAATGCTAATGATGAAAGCTATTGCACCTCGCCGCACCTTAGAGAGTAAAACTTGCTTTGAGAAATTTTATCAATACCCACTACACACATCAAATCATGTTAGCAAGAAGCAAAATAATCACGAATGCTTCATATTTGTGACACAAAAATCTAAGAAATGTCTTTAAGAAGGAACAACGAAGAGGACATCAACAAAAGATGCTTTTCAGACAATTATATACAAGATGACTAGCAGCAGAAACTGCATAACACACGAGTATCCACACAACCAAGGGTCGGCATTTCAAACATATCCCCGGGACAAAATCACTTTGTTTCGTTCTTCGCATGTGTGGCGCATTCGACTTAAGACACGACTTCCATGCAGTGTTCGCTAAGTCCACCATAAATTGTCGTTCAATTCATAGTTCTTTTATAGCATCGGCAACACGTGCTTGATGAAGAACGTGCACACAAGACAAACTCGATGTATGAAGTTCAATTTACCGGCGCTCCCACCATATCGCATCTACTGACGGAGAATTAAAAGGCAAAGTCCACACAACTAAAATCGATGAAACCAATCAAAATGTACAAGAACAGTAGATCAGCGCCTTAATGTACGTAATTTGCTCAACACTTTTATGGCAACGCACCGTCAATAGCACCAACACAACCTTGAAATTCTCCCCCTCCTCCTCCCCCCGCCACTCAAATAACTCGCTCACTCGTCAACACCCAGAGATAATACTTCTGCTTCTTGTTAATACACAATGCCACAAATTACTTAACCGAGTTATACTGTAAGAGAAAACTCGGCAGGCGAGAATACAATAAAGATCCACCAGAGAAGAGCGTATTGCCAGACGACATTCCTGACAATCATTACCACCCACTCATGGGGAGTTACAGAGCTACTACTCATGTACCATGTCAAGGTGAAAGAGGATCACCAACAACCATACTATGACATCAGCCGCCGACATCGACCTCTCAGGAAGGAGAAACATCGCAATATGGTTGAGAATGATAGACATGGGCGTTTATCGCTGAAAAAACCTCACTCACCAATGGAATATAAACCATCAGTGGTTCCATTGTTTTGAATAGATACAAAAAGGGGTGCACACCCTTGATGGAACACATTTAACCAGTAGTCCAATTCCTTTAATCAATGCAGAAATGCTACAGAATATGCAATCTACGACCCAGCAGCAGGAAACGACTGCTGCGAGCGAGACAAATTAGTCAAGTCCCTCCTCGACCTCCTTGACGTTGATGCCCTGTTCCTGGTAAGCTGCCTCGTGCTTAGCCAAGATCCTAAGCAGCGGTCGCATGCACATCCACCACTGCTTCTTTGGGATGCGTCGGTCCCAGTCCGTCAGGGACTTCAGATCGGCCACAGGCTTGAAACTGCATCGAACATCAGAGGAAAAAGGCTCAGAAACGCTAACACATTGAAAGATACGTGAGCATAATAGAAATATTTTTGGAGATAAATCCCATACATATATATTGAGTACAAGATTTCCTGGCACAGAGGAATTTTCAATCCACATAACATTCCGAAGAATTATCTTCTCTAAAGACTCATTACTATTTGCCTCCAACTTTATCCATCCATCCATCTAATCTAACCCTACGTTACGTTGACCCCCAAGAAACAACTCTCCATGGTGCGCTGAAAGATAATGCTTTTCAGCACATACTTCCGAGGAATACTTTTAATACAAGGCAATCTAATTGGAGCTGATTGGCCCGGAAGCATTTATAGAATTTCAATGGCAAAAGGTACCTAACATTAACATGGCAGCACGTAGACAGTGGACAGAAAATATGACCATTCAAATGCTGACAGCGTACACACTAGATCTACACAAATGCACGACACTTACTTCTTGTAGAAAAGCGTAGAACGAAATCGAGTCTTAAATGACGCTTCAGAAGTGAAAACTTGCTCGTAGGTACAACAATTCAGCCGCGTGCCCCACAAACTACCCTACAATTTTTTAATTGACTATCCCAGTCAACTGACCAATGACACACCCTCCTTCTTCGTTGAGCACCGCAAAATAATTCCTATGCAACTATTCAGAATATTATACAAATGACACACACAAAAATTCGTATCAATCAAATTTCATAGCGATGTCTAACTGCTTACCATACTGTGGCGGCTAGACCATTACATGAACTTCCCAATTGACGGCCTCATGACATCCATAAGTTATACATCTCAGCTGTCTACCCTACCACTGACATGCAAGTCCTGTGCTCCAGCTTACTGCCCAGCACCTGATCTTGTAAGTTCTATACTTCTGGTGCCTACTTCAAAACAAACCCTGAAGTCCAGCACCCAGCTGACAATCACTACTAACCCGTAACCGGTAAGTTCAGTACCCATCTCACGATCACCACTGACCCATAAGCTCTGCCCTGAAGGCCGAGCAGCACAGCGGTCCCAGCATCATCACAGAACACGGTGCCGTCCTCCTTGCGATGCTTGGCCATCGTTTCCATGAGCCACGTCACACACTTGGCTGCCATCTTCGTGCCCATGTTGCGGTCAAACACGCTCGGCGACCCGCCCTGCTGCATGTGACCTGCAAACACGCCACAGAATTTCATTCATTGTATTCGGAACACCATCTTTTTCTACTTTTGACGCCGAACGTACGCAAGTGAGCATAGGCCCTTAGTACCTGCAGAGGAGGGCTTACTTGAGGCAGTGCATGGAATAAAGTGCACTGCGAGATGAGCAGAGACGTCATTACTCCACACATAACAATGAAAATAGTCAGTGCAGTTCAACTAATAATGTTTGAGTCACAAAGCCTACATACAAAGTAAGTGTAGGATCTGATGCTTAATCCTAACGATGCCGCATTATTTGTGTGCAGAATGGAGAGCTAGCAGCGTAGAGCACACAGGCAGATGAGCGTGAGTGCCTAGTCATGCTGCTGAAGTTGGTGAGTCAGGCTCGTCACTCTAAGATGTAAACAGGTATGGAGCTGGGCTCGTGGACTCTCAATGGGTTCAACTTGTCTTTGACCAACCTTCTCACGAACGGGAGATCTCGAGGAAAATTATTTAAAATAATGAAAAAAACTTAAAACATATCTCAATTAGGAGCAATTACTCTTAACCCGATGTTATACTGCTCCACCAATATCAAAAACCCTATCGACGTCTGAAAACATTACAATACGAGTATAGAGTGAATGAAAGTACCTAACAGAGAACAAAGCAACTACTGTCAGTAAAAGAATATGCAAAAAATATCCCAAGCCTCACGGCACATGACTCTCGCTCTTTAATAAATGAAATTAAGTTTGCTAAAACCATTTTTGAGTAAAGAAGGAGACCTTACCGAGGATGTTCTTCCTGCAGGTGAAGATGCCCTTGCCCTCCTCGCAGTAGAGCCTGTAGATGAAGTCTGTGGTGTAGTTCTCGTTGGCCATCTCGTTGCGGAGCACCAGGCCACGCTGCACGCCTTCCGCCATCTTGGCCGCCATGTGGCAGACATCAAGTTGCAGCTCCTGTGAACGAGCATCTCATTTTTATGGACTTGAAAGAGCACAATGATGTTAGATCCCTTTGGTCCAACAGCTGCTGTAAGTTTCGAAGCGTAGGGCAAACCTCTCGCTACAACACGGCTTTATGAAAGTATAACAACAGACACAGCACCCTAAAGTGAGTGTTCCTCACAGACATTTTTCTGACATAACAAAATATACAGATCGGGCTAGGGAGTTTTTGAACGCCGTCTTACACGACAAAATCATCTATGTAAATTTGTCATACTTAGAGTAAAATTATAATATAGAGCGAGAAGAAATAAAACAGGAATTAGTAGCAAATATGTATATTCTCTCTCTCTCTCATGCCCTTATGCCGGCCCAGCATGTGGAGGCAGCAACAAGGTGTTGTAAATATGCACACAGCACCAACGATATTGCAATTTGTGCTGGAGCCCTCAGTGAAGCAGAGTGGTCGCTTTAAATCTTTCTTTTGTTTCCATTCTGCGTTGGAGCTCAATGATGGTGTGATGGTTGGGATAGTTTCTGGTTAAGATTTATAGCACAGGGTTTACTTGGTTCACTTGAGTCACTGGATTCGCTTGCGAGATGGAGCTGAAGAAAACCGTTTTAGTCTTTGACTTCCTATTTAGCAATTGCATTGTATGAGAAAATCTATTAGAACAAATCGTCACGACAAATATTGGATAAGGAATCCCTCATTTCTATAAAGTACCAATTCCATATTCTTCTTAACTTCTGGGGTTTGCGTATGATAGCGGCGCATGCACGTAACTTGAATGTCTGTGCGTGATTGATGCCTTCACGTTAGGCGGCATGGAACTTTGGTAGCAACCGAAGAATGGACCAAAAGGTTCGTTCCTGTTGCCATATTCTACTCTTCTATTTTATCCTACAACACACACGGCCCCAAAATACCCCAGCTGCCCTCACACACCTGGATCCCAAAGGGTTCCTCGTAGATGTAGGCAGCGTCAGCGCCGCCCGCCAGCCCGGCGAGGGTGGCCAGGTAGCCGCTGTAGCCACCCATTGTCTCCACGACGAACACGCGCCGCTTGGTGCCCTGTGCCGACTGTCTGATGCGATCGCAAATCTGCTCAACACACTCAGTCTCAGCTCAACAGTACCACCAGATTATTTAATAGTGAAACAGATCTCATGATAAGAGGCTTCAAGACACAGGAGCGTTTTCAAAGTTATTTCTTAGCAAAACACAGAGTTCTGAACTTGGAGCAAATTTATTCATGGCCTCACTAGAACTCTCTTTTAACTACTTCCACACACTCAAGTTACTTAAAAATTATGAGTCACATTCGAATCGAACGGCGAAACCAACGTAACAGCACCTCAACATCCCTTGCTGACGGCAGTGACTCGATAAGGAGATTATGAGCAAAGAAAAAACCTTTAGCATTGTGATAAGGATTGACATAAAACTCTTGAATAGAGCACAGGAAAGTTCGGAGGAAAACACGTCTATGTTCTCTAATGACCTTACGCTAAAGAAAATGTAGACAATCCCTTAAAGCGCCCCGTTAAGAAGTAATGGAATAGTACTTTACTGAACATAAAGGTCGATGTAAACCTCACAGATTAAGTTCGCAGTGAAGCAGCACTCTTATTCAGAAGACGAGTGTAACTTTTCCTAAATAAGGTCTTCAAGTACGCATGCACAAATGTCTGTCAATCGAGTAAAGAAAAAGGAAAAAAAACAACAAATACGGCCCAGAATATTTCGGGAAGTATCAATATTGGAGCGTCTCTGATAATCCTCTAACAACATCTCGTGTTCTTTTCACACCTCCCGCACGCAGTCCGTTATTCCCATCTGAAGGTGACCCGACCACTGGTGATGAGGTACACCTATAACTTGAGAGGGCTTGCGTAACTGTGTGGGCTACTGCATAGGCCACGATATCTACGCGACTTCATCACATGCATGACGCATGTACAGGTAGCCCTGTGCAGGCCCAGTAAAAGAGGTCAGCCACGGCGCTGATGACCGGTGTCACGTCTGCCCACTGAGCTACACACACAAGTCCCACCTCCACAATTTCGTTGAGGGCGGTGTCACAGCCAAGACTGAAGTCAGAGCCCGGCACGTTATTGCTGATGGTTGCGGGGATGACAACCATGGGGATGCAGAACTCAGGGTACTTGCCCCGTGCCTCGTACAGCTGCACGAGGCTGTGGTAAGCCTCAAAGCCGCCCACCAGCAACAGCGAGTGAAGCTTGAATTCCCGGAACCTCTCGGCAACCTGCAGATATTATACCAAGAAGACATATTATATCAAGAGGAAACACTGCAGCGAGAAACTCATTACGTGCGAACCTCACAATGGGGCATTTGTGTTTAAGGCATGCATTAAAAAGTATTTCCCATCATGTCACACAAGTTTAGAAGAGAAGCAACAGCAAGCTCTGACTGAAACAAGCACAGACTCGTTCATTCAAGTACACTGTTCGCTATTACTTCACACGAAGCTGGGAGAAACACTATCTATTAACATTGTAATATAATACAAATTAAGGCCAGCAGTGGCAAGATAAGCATTAGCCTGCAGGCACACTCACCACGTCAAGGTTCTTTTCAGGCAGCGTGCGCTTGGTGCCCAGGAAGGCACCGCCCTGGCCGATCCAGCCTGTCACTTCTGACCAGGACATCTCCTTCACCTGCCGACACAAAACGCTGTCACAGCAACTCGACAACTTCTAGTTGATCACCAGGCCACTGCCGTCTGATATACGAAACACGTAGGACACAGCCTAGGCAACCTTTCCTTTGATGTAGTCTCGTTGAGGTCCCTAGTCCCTAGTGTACACTGAGTACCTAGTTTTACACACCTTGACTAGTAAGCGGGTTTGTGTAAAACAAACTTAGCTGAATATGCTGCAAATTTTGGTCAATGTACGACACTAAAGAGACAAATGGAATGTCGACAACGCAAAACTCGAGAGATGGTTCTTACTCTCCAGGACACAGCTTATACTTCTTACTCTGGAGTAACATCTGGTATGAGATAAAAGATATTAATTAAAAATAAGTACGCACTTGAATGCAATACTCATGACAACTCAAGCAAGAATTTCTCTTCAATCAAGTCTCTGAGCACAATACACTGTATTTTCATAGAAAGAACACGACCAAGAACGGATTTCATCAGTGCTGGACTGAGTTGTAGGATGACGTTGCAGCTGCCAATTACCTATATATTGCCCATTAATAAAACTGTAAGCTTTTTATTCGAAAACAAGCTTGAGCGTTAATTACCGAATTTCATGCACTTGCGTAAAAAGCTTACAAGTGGTCGATTGTGTTCTGGAAAACCGATGAATGACAACACCAAAATTCGGCAGCACTGGCAACTCTCAAGGATGAATCATTTTGTTTGTTTCCCTCTAAATTTTATACTACTCAGTAACGAGATATTTAAAATAGAAGAAGTTCTTTTGTCTGCTTGTTTGCACGACATAACACTAGTATCACGATATAGTCCCTAAAAAAGCACTTGAAAAATCTTACGGTCATGGATGATGGGTGTGCACTCGGTCACCAGAGAAGCAAACAACACAGTCCTATGATTTGCCAGGAACTGACTCACGTTACCATCGATGAGGCCATCGAAGCCATCATGGATGCCGTACACAGTGTCACCGCGGTAGATGCTGTTACGCACGAAGGAGCGTACGGCGGCGTTCATGCCGCAAGCAGGAGCGCCTACGTGGATCACGGCCAGGTTGTAGCCCCCCTGCACGACAACGTGTGTTAGGCCAGCAGTGTTGCTGTGGGGACCTAGTCAATGTTCTACTGAAAGGTTCTGGCTAGGTAAATCCGGCATCGACACACAGCAGTATAATCTTCCTACTATATCTGTACAGCTTGAGATCCATTCTATAATCTTTAACAGCAAGATATCATTTTTAATACTTCTTTACCGTAAGGTATCCTTCTCACAAGGTCTGCACTGTATCCATTGTCCTACTACGTTTAAACGCATTAAATCCTACCTTATTTTTACTATAAGGTATGCTGTCTTAAGTTACATGACATTCCGCGATTAGGCAAGAAGGTATATAAGGTCAAGAAGTTTCAATAAAATTCATATGTAATGCCACTAAGCAACGAGTCTTTCTGAAACTTCTGAAAAGGAGCGTCAATTCATAAAACAGGATCACAAACGTTCAGTTAAAGTTCCTCGACAGTTGGAAATGTCTCAAGCCGTGGAAACAAAATAAAAGCCGCGTTGTACGGTAACGTCTTTGCTCAACTCCTAACTCGCAACAAAAGCTGTCAACAACATTCTTACCAAGATATATATTCATTAGCATTTTCATTAATGTTCCACCATAGAAAAAATATCAAGTGTTTTATTTACTTTCATACACCAAACTGTACACACAGCACAGTTTTGTTGAAGATAAATGCACGTGCAATTTATCTCACATTTGCAAAAGATGGGAGCATTTCATTGCAGGAGTTTGCGTTTGTCAGAAAACTTTACTATTTCTATGCCATGCAAGGCTGTTGTTTGCATGCCAGACCCCGCCTCTCTGCTGCACACTCGCGCCCTAAGCAAAATACTGCATATTTACACGAGATGCGCCCAACTAATGCATCTCTTGACGAAATGAAGTAATTAGTACGGCTATCAACTTACGTGGACACTGTCTCGATTCCATAACGTGTTTTGCTGCGTGAAACGAAACAAAGAACAAGAGTAAGACCCCACAGGCAGAAAGAGGATGGTACTTCACTAGCCAGTAACACTATTGAGGAGCACAAATATTTAGTGAATAGCAGCATAAGTTAGTCAAGTATCATAGTAAAGCTGCAGAGCATTAGCGACATTGTACAAGGCGTGAGGCAGGAACCCGTAAGAGGGCGGAGCATCGCTGAGCAGCATAATGCAGGGGTCCTACGTAACAGAACTATTACCCTACATAGAATAGCCACGCTCTGAGTTGTTAGTGTTTAAAAATGTAAATCTTCATGTCCCTAAGTAGCATTTCTATAAAAAGAAGAAAGTATTTACTAAGAAATTAATCAAATATTCCGTTTCATTAAACTACTCAAGTTTAGATTCACTTCTATAGCTATCTAAACAAACAACTGTAAAAATAATGCTCTAGAGAGGTGCAAGCGAAAAATGTTACATGAAAACAGTACAAAATGAAACTGGTGATAAAATTTACTAATATTAACACGTTGCCTCCGATTGCCTGATTGGTGTAAAACTTCACTTTGTACGCATAGTCACTAGAAGGATCTGAAAAAATTACAGAACCTAACCTAAGTGGTACACATACGTACCACTTCGGAGTCAACGTGTTAATAACGAACAGAGATCAGAATGCACAGTGCTAAGACAGCAACACACAGGGAGGAGTAGCTAAGGCAGGGCACAGGCAGACTGAACAAGCCAGTGCATGAGGTATGGAGGACGCATGAGCACCAGCAGCGGGACAGTGGTAACAACAGGCTCACGAAGTGGGACTTTGTTCCATTTACTTTGATCATGGCGTAATCTATGCAAATTCACGAATATATGTATACATAAATTAACGTTCATCCCGTCAGAAAGTTAGACTGTGCTACTGACTGAACAGCGGAAGAAGCCAAGTGCCTGTGTTATTTACTCGTTAGTGAATAAAAGAATAAATTAAATTGGTCCGACGAACTAGCATGCAATGCGTCGCGCCATTGAGACTAATCGCCTTGTGGGAAGGACGAGTTCTTGACAAAGGAGATAATTGCCAAGTATACAGACTAGGCAAGTGTCAAAAGTAAAAAGATGCCCAAAAACTTTTATTCACAGGATTTATCAAGATAACTAGTCAGTTCTATACTGAGAGGGCACATCCATTTAGTACTAATACATGATTTTGTAAATAAAAAATGTGCTCAACTCTTATATGCAGATTATCCTACGGAAAATCTTTTATGGGTATCCATTTATTTTTGACAAGTGTGCAAGAGTACGCATAAATACCAGAAGAAAAACTAGGGTCCGTGCTCCTTCACTTGATTAAGAAGTTATAACGGGGTGATGATAGTCAAACAGCTGGAAACTGCTGACAGCCAAACAGCTCTAAGGACTTATAACAACTAAACAACTTTTGGGACTGCTGAGAGCCAAACTACAGGCATCAAAACAGGCGCATGAGCTAAGTCTGCGAGCTGTCACAAGAGAAGGAGCTGCCAGTACAAGTCTCGCAGCACCGGACTCGGTTAAAGAGTAGATTTAAGAATTGCAAGTTCAGCTCTGGTATCTTGAGGGGCTAAAAAGATACAGGCAGAACTGATGCCATCTATACAGGAGCAACTGAGGTCACACGCAGAGAAGTCGTGAAAACTGGAAGGAATGTACAAGAAGTGACCTTACCCGCTGGAGGGCACCGCCACCACCACTCGCCTTCTGCGGCGTGCACAGAACACAGAGACCGAGTTAGAAATCTGGGGCTGACACTGGGCATGTAATACGAAGGACGGTGGCGTGCGTAGTGAAAAGCTGTGTTCAGAGGGTGAGTGAGATGAAGAATGAGTAAGAAACAGTGAGAACACAGGTGGATGGTATGGTTGGGTGAATACAAGGACTGATGTTTCATAGAATTACGAAGGAAATAAAGTGCAAGAAGATGGTATATCAAGGATAGAAGGGTAATTGCGGATGACAAACAGACAAGCAGAATGATAGAACGATACCGAGATTCTTTTGATACTAACTGCATATTCTGACAGTAAAGCATACCAGATTTTATGAAGCCCTTGAAATGCTCGGAGAGCAGCCTCTCCAGGTGAGGGGAAATGATTGAATACGTGGTGAAGAGTGGAGGGTAGGGGTCGGGGGTTGAGGAGAGTACGCCTAGATATCTAATTGCTGAACAGAGCACATAGTGAGACAGCCAGCGTGGAAAATACATTACAAAACATATACATTACGCAGCAACACGAGAGAGAAGCATAATAAATGTCAGAGAACCAGCGTTCATTAGGTCACAAAGGAGAGATCATCAAAAGCACTGCAATTAAAAATTATTGTCAATTTGTTCTCAGGTTCATAACAAGATCCACGAGCAAAGACAATGAATGAAATTATGTCACTCCAAACTTGGGTAAAGTTTATGATAACAATTCAATCGAGGGTAAATTAGATGATAAAATATTACGAAAATAAGCACCAAAAAATAGCATGGTGTTCGGAAAAATTTAACAATACAAATTTCCACAAATGACCCAAAAGGAGGAAAAAAAGGAACGCATTAGCCAAAAATTAAAAGTCCTGTCAGGATGAGTCTCAGGTCCAGCGTGCAGACGACGTCAGGCGATGAAGCCCAGTTTGTCCGAATACGAGCAGCCTTCTCTACTCCTGAAGGATGCACACCCAAAGAACTCACCCCGAATGAATGTTTTCAGGTGGAACAACGAAAACCTCACACACGAGGTCCTGATTTTCTTCTATTGGGTTGATAACCCAGAGTAGATTCCACTCCACCTAGTGTCTTCGACAAATGGGAGAAAATAGCATGGCATATGTATATAACTACCACAGACTGTGGTCTACTATCTATTGTCGTCAAACAAATTCAGTCGTAGCAACACCATTTTATCGAGGGAGAAACGAGGAAGTGTGACGAGTGTACTGATAGCCTTGTCAAAAAAAGCTCATTGTAGACTTATGGTTTGCACACATTGCTTGTGAATGAAAAAAAAAGCGTCGTTAAAAATGCGATGAAATCAAAAGCGAGACGATGGAATGTTGGAGGATGACTGCAGTTGGATGGTCCGATGAATAGAGAAACGAGCTCGCGAGACCAACACGAATAGAGAAATAAATGATTGACGCAGCTCTAATCACTTGCGAACCGATATCGCACCTGACCTTATATTGGCGGGTCAGGGCACGTGAGTAAAGATCCGTAACTGCAACTAGGTTATGGCAAGGGTAAACCAGCGAGAGCTGCTAGGCGCAGCAGCGTAGTCACTAAAGAGGCCTCTCACAGGACGGAGACGAGCAGCTGTGAACCTGTGCTACAGGGCCTTAAGACGTCAGATACGCAGTCTGAGGTACCCTGACATACGAGAGAGAGGCCGTACCTCATCTAGCAATGATCGTCACTATGCTGCAGCGACCCCTTCGAAAAGAAGAAGCAATGAGGACCTTCGTAATGCTGATCAAAGATGTTTCAAATTATTGTTAGTCTAAACATGTAGAAGAGAAAATTTGATGTGTCCCCTTCACGACAACGATAAACTAACGTCTGCCTAACACTTCTCGTGCTCCAGTCTCTTACGCCCTTAAACACTCCCCTCACTGATGTAGAGATCTTCAGGCAGATACAGCATCTCGTAGTCATCCCTAGTACCCCTATTTCCCATCACTCACATCTCCCTCAGCAGTCTTAGGAGGCTTCAGACGCGTGAGCATCTTATAAGTCTCGAGGTTACGAGCGAAGCTGCGCCCGCGCATATTGACGGCCTCCGCCCACTGACGGTCGTGCATGGCGCGGGAAACCGCCTGTGTCTTGAGCACGCAGCCCACCAGGGACACGCGCACCGTCTGGTTGCCGTCCAGCGACACCACGCATGGCTCCGTCTCCGGCGTGGCCTCCATCAGCGTCAGCACTGCCTCCGCGCCCATGCGGCAGCCCTGTAAGCAGTTGCACAGGTACAACAGTAACATGGGCTATTGCACGAGTTCATTTTAAATAGAGTGGAACACCGTATTGACCGTCAATTACAAAAGAAAATTTTTCGTACTTAAAAACACTCAACTGAGGATTCATATACTAAAAGACAGAATGAAATTGAGAGGAACAGATTGAATGGAATCTGAAAAACAGGATTGGACTGAAAAGAAAGAGGAAACAGTACACACAATTTCAGGCGGACTGAGGGATATTCTCACACCAAACAAGCCACTCACGAGAAGCCTGTCGAAAGCAGAGGGAGAGCCGCCCCTCTGCACGTGACCCAGCACGGTGATGCGCGTGTCCATACCCAGCTTGTCCACAATCACCTGCATGTGGAGTGTGAAGCATAAACGTTCACTTCGTAACACACATTAAAGCGGGAGGCCAGCCAGTCCTGGAACTCTAGATCTTGCGGTTAGCAGGTCGAAACAAAGTTGATATGAAGGTGCAGCTCAAGGTCATTACATGCAGCTCTATGGTCATTACAATGAGCCACGTATCCTTCCTACCAAGTCTCGCAGCTATTGGCTTCATTAGAACGTCGTCATAGCACAGCTTTACAAGGTAACAGGTGGCCTCAGCTAATGCTATGAAAGAAAATGGGATAAATATAAATAGTTCAGAAGCAATAACTTGAATGAAAACTTTAAAACACACGTATACTAGCACAGTCTTACAACAGCCTAGTTAGATAACTACGGTGTATACATTTAATGGTCCTCAGGAAATACAGCATACACAAGTGGCACTGCAGAGCACACAACAAACACTGTAGAACGCACAACAGGCACGCACCTTCTTGACGCCCTCAGCTGAGATGGGCTCGCCCTGTTGGTCGATGGCTCCTTCGGCCACGATGATGATGTTGAGGCGCTGTCCCATGCTGCGCTCCTGCACCCATATGCACAACTAATGAAATGTGTACGCACCGCGCTCTACAAGCAATAGTATTTGTCCCTAAATACGGAATGCAACTACAGTACGAGTGTAAACGAGCTGATCCATCTGGCGCCAAAAACGCTAGTCCTGGTGACTTTTCCATCTATATTTGCAACGCAAGTGATTAGCACAAGCCCCATCCGGTATTATTAGTTACGGAGATATACTAGTAGGTACGTTAAATATGACTCACTAGACCCACACCTCTGTAGCGCATGTCTACAAGTATTTATCGCTGGAGGTGGTAAGCCTCACCAGGAGGCAGGACATCAAACAGACCAGACCTCGAGGAAAGCTGGGGCATCATGATCTGCTGCAGGACCAGAGCTTGCTTTTCCTTGCCCTCCCCAGTATGCGCGCCCGCGCCCACACCCACTTTTGAGCGTCATAGAGCACGACGCACAGCTTCACAAGTATAACCTATTGTCTGAGTTTCCTATGAATTCAGTGAAACTAATTACCTATAGTTATAATAAAACTTAATACTAAATCCTTATTGCAATTTCCTGAAAAGAATGTCAACAATATATACAAAAAAATGTTCACACAAATAGTCAAAATATTAGGCAGAGAAAGACACACTACGAAGAGAAAAAGCTAAAAGAAGTTTAGGAAACGAAAAAGTTAGAAATAGGTTTGGAAGAGAAAAAGTTAGAAGCACTTCATGAAGTGAATAGTCCACAGCAACTTAGGCTAGAAAAAGTTCACAATCAAGACATTTATGAGGACGGGAAATAGCAACCGTTATGTGAATAAATTGAGGCAAGAGAAGGTTCAACAGTAGACCATAGAAGTAGGAAGCATTCAGCGTTACTTGTAGGAAAGTCAACTAACAAGACAATGAACAATGATGAAGAAGCAGTACAGAACCCACGCAGCGCCTCACGCTGGAGGAAGGGTCAAACAAGAAAGCCTCCTCCGAACACGAACCGAGGAGCACACATACACTCAGGGTGATAACAACTAACTCCTTTAATGGGTAAAAATTAACCACGAACGCAGAATAGCACCGCACGCATCGGGATACTGATCCTAACCAGAGTTCATCTACTGCACTGCGCAATAAGACTCTCGAGCGGAAGAGAGATTGCCAGTGTCTCGTCTCCATACTCCTGGCGAACCTCAAGACCACCCCGGCGTTGCATACTATCACTAATAGAACAGTAGTCCAGTTCAACACAGACGTGTCAGGTTTGACGAATGTAACTCTTTTGAAAAAGATTAGCCATGACTGAACGTAGTTAAATGTCATAACTACACATCCACGCTTCAGTAATTTTAAGTTATCACTCAAAATTCGGAAGAATGAAGTTAGACAGAAAGCAAGTCAATACGAGGCCTGAAAGACGCAGACGTTAATACAACGGCCTACAAACTGGAACGCCAGCGAGCACGTATAGTATTTTATTATGACTTACAATCATATGAAAATTCTGTTCTCTGCTAGAGCTGCGAAATCTTAACTCAGTGTTTCAATTTTACAATTTCCAAAAGCCTAGTCAGAGTCGTGTCTGTGCGCTTGAGGGTTTGTGCATCAACATATTCCAGGGAAATAAAATGGGACTGCAAGCCTCAACAGGTCAGAGAAGAAGTCCAGCTTCCCCGAAAACGACGGGGAGGAAAAAGGGCGTCAATAAAGCCAAAGCCTTTGATATCAGCGCGCCAATCAGCTCCGGACACGGATCCTTGCACTTCACAGTAGGACAAAAAAAGATAAAACATTTTTGGATGATGTGAACACTCGAAGTTTCACACGAATGTTTGTGAGTAAAGTGGGTGAACAAAATAACTGCATTGAGCGGGTCACTCCACTGCAGGGATGCGTGAAGCAGAGCACCACAAGAAAGCGTTACCGAGGCAAGCTTAGAGCACATCTTCTCTGCCCACTCGTGCTCAGGCGGGAACTCGGGGATGAAGGTGAAGTCCGCCTCACAGGCTATGGCCGCCGACAGGCTCAGGTAGCTGGACACGCGACAAAGAGTCACGTCGATACGAGGGATCAGGAGAGCACGCACGTACACTAGGCGATCATTTTGACAGAGGTCATACGTGCATCCAGTGGTCACAGATCATTTGAGCGAGTCGAGGGTACGAGTAAACATCATGTGATGAACGAAGGTAACATTATGCGCCCAAGAAACACCACAAATCCACGTCAACACGGAACAGGACAACAGCGACACAAAAGAGCGAGTCTAGTAGAATGAGTGAGCGGCGCAGAACAGGAACACATGTTCGTGAATTACGGTCACGCTGAACATAGCAACAGACACCACGACGACGACGACGAGTCGAGGAGGGCATGAACCACACCCACGGAAACTTCACAAGTAAAACCTGCAACAGATGGAGGTTTAACAGACACCGCACCACAACAAACATTTGATGAGTACACAGGCTTGATGGGGAAACACATTACTGCGACACTGTATCAACAAATAAAACAAAGTCACAGGAGGAAATAACGGATAAATACAGCAGGTAAAGACGAAAATGTCGAGTACAAGAGCAGCAGAATCGTTGTTCTAAAAGGCTCTGGCACTTTCCTATGTCGTGGAGATCAGGCATATCAGACAGCACAGCCAGGTGTGCGACGACCTTAAATGCATACCAATGAAGTAACGGGTTCTCTGTCTCCCACAATTGGTGTAGACACTGGTAAGTGCTGACACTGTACGAAGTAGTGCGACAGAGAGACGGAGCTCAATTCAACTCATGGGAAGCAATAACAGATCATGAGGACAGGCAGCAGCAGACGTCTTCGATACATTAAGCTCTCCGTTCTATTCGGACGCTCTGTGATATAATTCGTAGTTACGGTGGTGTTTCCGAGTGTACGTCGGGTGGCAGTGTGGCAGTGCATGGCAGCGCGCACACATAATGCTACTACACTACCTACTATAGTTGTAAATGGAGCGAGGGCGTGTGAGAGCACAGTGACTGAAGTGATGCAACTGAAATGACCAGCACTATCACACAAGATTTTTTCGAATTGAAACAGTTACCGTTTCATCATCATTAATAATTACTAACGAGGGCATGTGAGTACGCAGCATCAGTGATCCACCTAACGTTCCACTAATCTAGGAGAACCACTATTCTAGCAAGATGCAGGTGATGTGCACAACACTAATAAAGCCCTCACACAGCACCGGAGTACAGCTACCACAACTGCCGAGTAGGAAATCTTTAACCCAGTAAGTGCCAAAATTGAACAATGAACTTTTTAAAAAATACTGATTGTTTTATGTTCCACAACCTTCGGAGTTGAACTGTGTGAATTTAAGAATAATTGTAATAAACTCTTACGCTCGAAAACAGCAGTCTAATTTTAGTCCTACAAAACATTTAATACGACTTTAGAGTAATATAACATATATAAATATGCGTCACCAAAAAAGGACGTTGGCAGTTAATGGGTTAAAGAGAACAAAACTCAACATCACCAGGGTAACACAATGTAGAACAACGGAATGAAGGCGAGCGCCACCTGGTCCAGTGAGCGTGGTAGACAACAAATTAAAACAACAGCTACTTGATAACTAATTTTATGACAACTGCAGGACACAAGCGAACTCCAACACAGCCTCAGCAGAGAAGTAGGGAGCCTTTCTTAAATAACTACAAGCACGAGTAATGATGTTGGTAAATTATTGCAAAAGCCTCAATTTCCACGGGAACATAGGTACAAGCGGAAAACTTGAAGAAAAACAGCTTCAAACAGCCTAAAGATATGTAGGGCACAGAGAAACTTGCTACTACAAAAGAAATAAGTTCTAGATTTGAATGCAGGCACAGAAGAGTATTAAGAAAAAACAGCGTTTCCAAGAATCAGTTGTATAAGACGGAGGCTTTTACGAGAGCAAGAATTAGGCGCTCAGCAGCTACAATTCACCAAGAGGCGCTCTAGAAGAATGCACAGCAGATGCAAGAAGAGACAGCTTCTACAGAAGAGAACAGAGAAGCGCTTGCCTGCTGCAGTTTATCACAGAGCTTGTCCTGCCAGTTTGGTGGGGGCGGGTATTCAGGGATAAATATGTAGTCTGCCTCCGAGGTGAGCCCAGCCACCAGCGCCAGGTAGCTGCGGGAACTGAGCGTTAGTGTCTGGGCAGAGCACGGACTTACCTCCGAGGGCCAGGTGGAAGCTCGGTTGACACCGCGTCCACGTACTGAGGCGCTGCTAACTGCCCACCAATACCATGCGCAGGTCTCGATTTTAATAAAATATTTATTCATTTCTCTGATATTATTAGAGTTCCATTTGTATTTATTTACCCAGCATTGGCTACAGTTGACAGAATATATTGAGTGATGATAATACCTGTCAGATTCGAGAAGCTCTACCAACATTAGAAAGTAAAACTATCCTTAGTATCCACTTCTACGTTACAGCTTATGATGGTGAAGCTACTCCCAGGACTTCCGGTAATTACGACACCTAACTTCACAGAGCATCAATAGTCACTCCTCGTAACTAGCCAACCGATGACTCCTTGTTACCTGGTGTTGTGCCCCCACATGTCAGGAAAAAGCCTGCCCCAGTATCAGTTTTTTTCCTAATTGCAATCAAATAGATGAAACTTTCCCTCTAGAGGTTACGCTGTTGTACAGCACACACTGCAACTTACATTAAATTTCTCCCTCTATGTTAGCACAAGATTTCAGAACGACTTGGACAATATTTTCACTTTGATTTCAGTTCCCATTTAGTAACCTGTACCTCCTGACCAATATATAGCTTAACTTACCAGTAGTACAAGCAGATCAAAACACTATTGGTTAGAAAATATAGACATTGGTTGCATTTGTCTGGAGGCAAGACCCCTGTCCTTGACTGCAGTACCTACCCGCAGTGCCGCCCCATGACCTCGAGGATGAAACAGCGCTGGTGGCTGTAGGCCGTGGCCACGATGGCGTCGACAGACTCCATGATGCGGTGGAGGGCCGAGTCCGTGCCGATGGTCATGTCTGTGCCACAGAAGTCGTTGTCGATGGAGCCCACCATGCCCACAATGTTCAGGTGGGAGTACTTGGTGCGCTGCTCCTCCGTGATATCGCCTGCAAAGAGTGAGTTACGTCAGAAGGCACTCTAATACATTGGCGTTGTTATGCAACTTTCAACAATGATGCTACAAAAGATACACAGCAGTTGACATCTCATACCCAAGCTCGGTGACGTAAGCGTATCTTGAAAATTTGCTATACGCTGCTTACGTGTGTAGAAGGATTGCTGAAGCTATTGCTTATGCGAACCAAATGCTTCATTTTTACGTTGGCTAATAGTAGATCTGTTTCAAATTGATAGGTTTTATGTTTTAATTAGTTTCGATCATTTTCATAGACCGAGATACCAAGGTATCAGGCGGGCTTAGATGTCAGCACTACAAATATTCAGAAATCAGGACAAACTCAATCCAGTTAGTCCAACCCAATGGGTTCAACAAATTTTTTATGGTCAGCATCGTGATGGTCTCACGCGCGTGGCAGGAGACCTAATCCTTATGTCACAATGAAAAATGCTCACAAAGAGACTCGTCACTCACAGGCATTTCTCGAATTAGAATTTAGTCACAAGTGCAAGAACACCACTTAGTTTCGACATGCAGGAACCCTGACCGCTTTTGACGAGGAGCTGAAGGAGGGCGGGCCAGTCATCCTTGAAGAGGTTAGCGCCTGTGAGAGAACCGTCACCGCCGATCACACACAGGTTCGTAATGCCCTTCTCGATGAGGTTTTTGGCTGCCTTAAGGCGTCCGGACCGCTCCCTGAAGTCCTTGCATCGAGCAGAACCGATCACCGTCCCGCCCTGGCGATATAACCACGGTGCACGTGAGGTCACGAAGTATAACTATGAACAATAGGCGATAAAGATCACGCATCACAATTGTGACTGGTGGCAGTGATGTAACAAAGCCATAATAGTTGAAGTGATGATAACTATGGATGGTAAAAAATGACAGCTTACAAAACTAAAGTGAATTGAAAAGCAAGATGAGTTAGAGTAGAATGACAATCTGACAATGCCACCCACAGTCTGCCGCTGGATACCAGCACTTCAATAGAGGCTGCAGAGCTGACGAAGAGCTATCGCCGCTAATTCACTGTATCGAGGCAAAGGCAGGCAGCGGTAGGGCCTCTCACCTTGTGGATGATACCAGACACGGAAGACCAGTTGGCTTCACAAATGTTCTCTCCACCGTCCACCATGCCCTGGTAGCCCTCACGGATGAAATACACACGTGCTCCTACGTACAGGCCCATGCGCACCACTGCGCGCACTGCAGCATTCATACCCTGCCCGAGACACCGTTATTATTATTGCTGCCCGTTATCAAGTACGCATACGTTACCACTGTGTCTGCATGTGTGAATAATGTGCCTCAACAATTGCACGTACAAATAATGTGCCTCAACATCTGGACGTGTAAACAAAACGCAAAGAAAAAGTGAAGGTGAAGCGCCAGCTGCCACAGCCCTACCTGAGAGTCGCCACCGCTGGTGAAGACGGCGATACCTTTGCCCTTGTACTTGCCGCGCTCGAGCACGCGTCCCTCGGAGCCCAGGCTGGGCTCCGCAGCTCCCGCGTTGTTCGCCATGTAGTCGATGAAGGCCTGCCACGGGTCGGTGGGGAACTCCGGGGGCGGGGGGATCACTTCCTGCACAGCACGAGATCCTACGAGTCAGTCCAGCTCCTCTACAATTTTGGTTTTTTAAATAATTTTATGACGGGAATCTAGGAAAAGGATAACAACAGAATATCTACAGAGCGTACGCTAAATGCAATGTTACACCTCTAGAAATACATCACTTCTCAGTGAACCACAAGATACGAGCAGACTAAAGTAGAGAAGCACAAGGTTTAACGCGCACGCATCATTTTAAGCTGAACAGTTGTCACTTACTGACGTCACGTCTACTCCTGAACAAGCTCACGTTTTAAAGAAATGTTGAAGAAATAAACAAAGCTGCTTGATATAAATATCAAAGCCAACTGATGCAGAAAATACCGTTATGAGAATTTACAGCAATTTTTCTTTCTTTTCTTCATTGACCCATGCATCATACATGAAACAGTTTCCCAAAATTTGATGGCATAGATACCTAAGAGCAATTTGCGTTTGACATTCAAAATAATTGTGCAGTGAAGAGTTAGCTTGACAATGAAACAAAGCTTGTAAATCGAGTCACTACGTTCTGTCAATAAAAGGGTAGGGACCAGAAAGGCTAGAGTACGACATCATAGTAATAAATACAGGGTGCAGTAACATAACTTCCTTTTTCAAAGCTCTTTGCTTTGAAAAAAAGGAAGTTATGTTGCCACACCCTATAGAAGCATATTATAGTGATGAATTTAAGTATATTATAGTGATGAGTATAAGCACATCATAATAATAAAAAGAAGCACATCATGGTGATAAATAATCAAGACTCACGACAGACTGTGTGAGAGACATAGCGAAGTGCGAGAAGGTCTGATTTTTAGTGGGGGATTTGATCTCCAGTAGGGGAGGGGTAGGGAGTCTGACCTCTAGTGAAAGAGGGGGTCTGACCTCTAGTGAGGGAGGGGAGTCTGACCTCTAGTGAGGGAGGGGAGTCTGACCTCTAGTGAAGGAGGGAGTCTGACCTCTAGTGAAGGAGGGAGTCTGACCTCTAGTGGAGGGAGTCTGACCTCTAGTGAAGGAGGGAGTCTGACCTCTAGTGAAGGAGGGAGTCTGACCTCTGGTGGGGGCAGGTGCGCAGGGGGCTGGTCAAAACTCAGCTGGGCCTCTGCAGCCTGCAAGCGAGCTTGTTGTGCTTCAGGCGTGAGCGCCTCTCCTTCGCCTGCCAGGTGACAGGGACACACTGAATCATAAGAACTCGAGCACAGTCATCACTACGGTGTGTCAAGAGTAACAGTGACCACACCTCCACGCCAAGTCAAGAAATGAGCAGTTATCACACGAAAGAATCATGTGCGAGGCTCCACTCACAATATTGACAAAGAAATAGAAACATTCTAAAATAATATTCATTGGACTACATTAGAGCTCCTGAAAGCATTGAAATGTAGTGTGTCGCTACGGATATCCTAAAGGAGCACGAAGTTCCCTGAAATGAACCCTTTAAGGTGCACAGTAAACTATTACACTCGTATCACACTAGTTAATGGAACCATCAGCTTTTAGTTTTGACGCTATATGACTTTTAATTATCATTATTATTATATTCCCGGTATAAGTTGAACGCATTGATTGCACAGTCAAACCGGACTCATTCCCTTCAAGAACCGTCCCAGATGCCGTCAAGACATCGTCCCTAAACAGGAGGTCCTTCGAGCTCCAGCATAGCACTGGCTACTGAACACAGACTCTCGTTTTAGCACTCATTCTTCACTAGAATATTGTGATGCAAGACACGGGTCATGCCACGTACTTGAAACTCTGAAAAGTTGTGCGAAAACTGTGTAGTTTTTGATGCGAAGAAAATTTCATAAAAATGCAATGCAAAAAGTTTCTGAAGGCAAAACATTCCAAAATTAGGCAGGATAAAGACCTACCTCCCACTAGAGGGCGGCGTACAGACCTGCTTCGTCTTGGGTGGCCTTGAGGAACTCCTGCAGTTGCAAAGCCTTGTCAGCATCCGCAACAGCAGACTTCACTTCTTGCTCCAACTGCTGCAGCGTCTGATCGTTCAGGTGCGCAAACTTGCCTGCACAACGAGCAAAAAAAGTTACACCTAGGCTGCCTGTGCTTGTTTAGGCTGGCCAGGCCTACACTACACGGACCAGTTGCACAACATACACTAACAACTCAACCTTCACCATGCACCTCATGGGACTAGCGCTGCATCACTGCGTCAGGAGGAGAGGCGCACGAGAACACGGCCGCCCCACCGTCATGCTGCCTGTCTGCCATCACTCTACTGCATGGTAGGTGTGGCAGAGGAATGAAATGGTGGCAAGGGAATGGAAATGAAAGCAGGGGAATGAAAATGAAGGCAGGGGAATAGAAATAATCGCAGGGAAATGGATATGGTTTTAAAGGAAAGATAATGGTGGCAGGAGAATGAAAGTAACATCTAGTGGGTCCTGAAACTCTTAACTTGCATTGAAGTATATGAATTGAATTAATACCTAGTAGAACAGATAGAAATGAAGTAAAAAATTAATCTCCCAAGTTATTTCAAATATTACCATTAACAGGACATCAGGCTATTGTTACTCCAAATGGGTAGAAACAACAACCCTAAAGTCTAAAAAATATATTATTTCTGATGAACTGCTTTGGCAGTGCAATTCTGCAATACGAGCATCCGCAAAATCTGCTTCAATTACTTATTCCCTACTGAAATATGAGCCCGTTGCACTTGAAAATCACCCGTCTCTTCTCCTCTTCCCCACCTGCGGCCTTGGCCTCCTCGAACTCCTTGAGGTAGCGCTTCTGCTGCCCCCGGGGGATCTTGGGCTTAGCGGGGGGTAGTTGCGGGTTGAGGCGCCGTTCCGCGTCCTGGAATGATGACAGAAGTTGGGATTGTGATAAGAGGCAAATGCTATGCTGCCTAAGGCAATAACAGAGTTTGGGAATTGTGACACAAGGCAAGTCACCATAGAAGCATTGGCGAAAGTCTGAAGTCTATCAGATAGGACCACAAAAGGAACTAAATTTATGTCCAGTAAGACGCCATCGTGCTCCCGTCTAGCCCATCACATCCAACACGGGCCACACACACGCACACACAATTATCGTCTACCAGCTCCGGTCTGCTCCAGCACAGGAGGTTAGCTACGAGATAAAGGCTTGCTTGCACAACACCAAACTGGAGCAGTCACATCAGCAGCTGCAGTGGTTCTCAGGTAGCAGCGCACCTCAACGCACTAGTACAACACAGTAACAAACCATACCACACAACAAAACTCAGCAACTAATGCAACCGGTGTGGGGAGACTCAAGAGACGTATTCTGCTACAGAAGTTACCCTCACGATAATTCAAGATAATAGAATATTTAACGATTATTCCTCGATAATAATGCAAAGTCTCCAAACATATAGGCCCGCAGGCCACTCTTGATCGTGAGGCGAGTCAATGACGCAACGAAATCGAGTTTACGAAGTAAATTGAGGCAAGTGAACACAGCCAGACCACGCTGCACTTGCGTTGATTCCTACATAGCAAGCCATCCATCTCCTTACGGAATGCAGACATCACTTTAAATAATTTCTCTACAACTAAAATCAATTTAAACTATCTCTGTACTTGGTCATAGCTTTAAAATGAGCTACATTAGTGTACTCTGGCAGTGACAGACGCCTGCTGCGTACCTCCCTGAGCTTCTTGTAGCTGTTGACCTCGTAAGCAGGCAGCGAGTGCTGGTGTCTCTTCAAAATGCTCTGCAAAGATGAGAATCGTTACAAAACTGCTCTAAGTCGTCGCTCGACAATAGATATCTGTAACACATCCGTATTTGCAATAAAAAAGTTAGAAAAACTGCAGCAACCGAGACGATTTATGATGGGGATGTCATCGTGATCAGTGGCAGTAGCAGCACGAGACGGTGACCACCACACAACGTAAGTTGGCGTGTAAACTTTGGTTGTTTCGCCAGGCTTTTACCATTTATGCGGACCATCATGCTGCCAAAGCTACGAGAACGAGCTTAGGGGACGAGTTCTGTACCAGAGCCTGAATGTACAGTCAAATATATCAAAGTTAGAAGCGGTCAATAGTTGCAATTTTTACAATACAAAGTCTGAACGTACTCTTCAGAACCAATGCGATATACTTCTGTATTCTTCTCCATCTCGTGCAGTTCGACGTCTTTCTACAGTTTCACTTCATTAACTAGTCAAATGATCTTTGTATAATAAATAACGGGTCAAGCACTTAGTCTCAACTACAAGTAAAACGAGGCTTGAGTGATCGGTTCAGTGCCAGTCACCGTACCAATTGTTGAGAAGACAGTGCGTTGTACCAACTGGCGCATCCAAAAGCCCCGACCAAGGTAGAGAGGTTGTTACACGTAGCAGAGATACGGCAACTCAATAGTGCTTTCTATGATCATAAGCCATACTAACGCACTATAGGAGCTACAACATTGCATGTACAAGCCTTCCAATGAATAATTAGAATTTGGAATAGTGAATACAGTTCTGTACATTCATATTGAATGAAGGCTTCCAAGATTTTCTTATACCAGCAAGCGCTGGACCACAAGTATGCAGCGCAACACGAGGTACAAGACAGCGAGTATTCACTGACGAGTTATATTATAGTACTTGTCATCCCATTGTTAGACTCGTGGACCTGAAACTATGCCAGATTTCAGAAGAATAGCTACGTAAACACTATCATGAATTCAACATCCCACAAAACGATCAATTGCATAGTATGTGTAATGGTGCAGGAAGTCAGCTACACAGTACGTCAGCCTCTCCCACTACTCAGAAATAGCCAGGAGGAAGGAGCCTCCCTATGAAGGACCAGGCCCACGACTGCCTCCTGTGACGCGTGTTAAGTCGTGTCTAAAGAGAATAATCGTTTGCACTGCTGTATTCACCTACTGTGGTGATATTAGGATTAACAACGTCACCACTAGCAGTAAGATGTTAGCTTTAAGATTTGAAACCCCGATTCCTTGCACTGTGAATTTATACTGAACGCTGGGATATATTGTAATAAAGTTGAATTTTTATTTGTGGAAACCGCTAGTCTCCGGCGCTTACTCATGACCTCACTGACTGTTAGCTTCTCTCAATTTCTCCCAACAAGACAAGGGACTTGGCATGATAACCACAAAAACTATATCATAGTGCACCATCTTATTTCCTGAGATGCCCTTCTCATTCAAACCGGATCAAGAACATATATCACTTATCTAATGGTGTGAGATGACAGAAATACCATTCGCGCCTAATTCACACCCTTTCAAAATCATTTATAGCAGTTCGATACATCTCCCTTGATGAAGTCGTCTCTAGCTTCCAATGTGGCCAAGGGGTTAAGCTATTTGACTAGGGTGATCAAGTCCCTAGTTTGGGACTATTCGCAGCTATTGAATTTTCTCCTGCTTGTGACGTAAGGGACCAGATAGACCGACTAGCTTAAACTAGTTCCTCAAACTTCAAGATTATTGCAACGTATCCATACGACCCTATACCTCAAGTCACAGAGACGGAAAAAGTCGATGGAAATACTGTTGCTAGTCCTCATATGTTAGCATTAAGAATTTAAAACCGATGTATATTTCATATCTACCAGATTGGAATAAAGTTCATTTCCCAGCGTACGCTGCAGTCCTCAAAGACGAGTTAAGTTAGTACCCGTTATTTAGAGCACCTGGCGTTGTGCAAGCGAGGAAGTTACGCTATGCACAGCAAATCAACTAACGCAGTAAATAGCTTATCACCATAACATAAGAAAGTGAGGAAATTATTTATCCTATGTTAATATTGACAGAAGACACACAAATAAAAGCCAATGGTAAAAAATTAAGTACAAATTAATCAAAAGGTATTTTTAATAGTATTATGTAAGTGAAAAGACAACAGTAACTTAAACAAGTCCTACAGGAAAATTTAAAATATTGAAACAAGGTAGGAGTAAATTTGTACAATCTTACGGAATTTAGAGGAAAACAAGAATTGCCGCACGTCGAGGCACAGATACTCGACACAGACAGGCAGCGCTGAACAGCCTCGCTTTTTCATGCAGGGAAATGGGAACAAGACCTGGGCGAGCCAGACCACTGAGGAGTGCTAATTCCCTCAAGTGAACTGACGAGGACAGGCACTACCGGCGCAACGCCCCTCCGAAGAATGCCAAGTCCCAACGTCCCCAGCAACTTTCCCCATCTTGACGCGGTGCCGAGTTGCTCCTACGCCACGTTGAAATTACGGACTGATGTTAAGAAATGTTATTCAGATGCTTGCTTGGCAGGCTCTTACATGTCAAGCAAGGCATGTTGCTCGATGATGACCTCAACTCGCATAGCCATACGTCCACTGGATAACACTATGCGCGGATATAGTCTAAACGATGTTAGAGTAAACCGTTACGAATGTTTGCGCCCTAAAAGATCGTCAACAGAGTATGGCTGTGGTAGGTATACATTTAGAGGAAGAATCGACAAAGTATGGTTGAGGTACAATGAGGAAGAAGCAACTAAGACCATTTCTGTAACTGCCAACCAAGGCCATTGGGTAGAGCCAACAAAATACGAAGGGCACTCAATAGCGAGACGTTCATTGAACAGCACACACTCATGGGACACAATAACGAGAAGCAAGAAGAGTGGCTTGCTGCTATATCTGCTAAGAGGCACCGTGCCATGGTGCAAACCCCTCCACCGTCCTTCCCTCTATTACGCCCTCACCGATCGCCAACAAACGAAATCTGCCTTGCTCGATGAGGGTCTGCAACAGCTGGTTAGTCAGACACTAAGCTTGAATTTCTGTAGCCCGACTGTGTAATTTTGTAGCGCAGACAATTCTCGCGATAGTTTACCCAAAGTTAAAAAACCGTTAACTAAATCCACGCATTCAGTTTCTGAACGTTCATTTCTGAGTCTAATTTAACAACTCTGATCTTCGCCACTCTGCCATTGGAACAGTTCTCCCTGAATTGAAGGGAGATCAAGAGTCGTCAATGAGTGTTAGTCTTCATTCTTACCAAGAGGTGAGGATGAGGAGGTGAAATAGCAGTTCGACCAGCACATGCAATGAAGTCCCTTAAGAGGTCCGCGCGGTCCCTACTACATCTTAATTTGCCCTCAAACTGAGAGGCTCGGGACATTGTTGATGTGTTAAAACTTGACAAACACTCATTCACCAGGTGCCACGTCTGTAACACTAAACCTGATTCTCTTCGTCTCTAATTAATGAAAGTTTAGCTCATCTTAATGAACTAACGAAAGACAGCCAGTATTTTTGAAATTTATTTCAGTAGCTAAGAAGTAGAAGTGCACATGCTTCAGCAGACACGCAGGCTAGTCCAATGTCATTAATGACGCCAAGTAAAAAATTGCAGTAGCGTTCAATCAGATTGGCAGTTGAGGACGTCCTTCGTATAGCCGGTGCATCGCGCACATTGCCAAGCGTGCAAATGAAAGGACTAACGAGATTAGCGACCTATATCAATGGTCATTTATACCAGCCGTAACGTAGGATGTACAACGTAGTCAAAAACTCGAGAACAGTTCTGAAATAAACCGGTGTACCTACAGAGGGACAGGGAAGAAATCCATTCAAAATACAAGGAAAACTTATATACAAAATAGATGAAATTGTAAATGAATAGTGAGCAGCATGCCTGCGAGGATGAGTGCGTGGAATGAATGATGCCTAACTCAACAAGTCAAGTGAACGAAAAACGGCTTTGCACTAGCGATTGCTTCGAGTTAGTTGGTCACTAAGAATTCAAGACACCTCCAAGGAGCGTTACACATCCTGGGATCGGCTGCTCCGGCAGCGCTGCCAATACATCTCTTAAGAGTAAGTCGATTTACTGTGCGGGGGGTGCTCACCTTATCATGAGGAGTACAAAGTCCCTCGACGCTCGACTTCCAAGTCACACTGCCTACGCGTAAGATTCAGCACTCAAGCGCTCAACTTCGAAATGGGACAAGAGTATCAAGGATAATTAAAGCAACACTAGACAACAAACATAATATTAAACTAGTTCCTCCCTGTCTTGACAAGCTCCCGTTAGGTTCATTCATTCTTTATAATTTCCAACTCTCACTCTGAAATGGCTATAAGATGTACATTACCACAAAATGATATTCAAGTCACCTTGGAGTTGAGAGACGTGTCGATGAAGGACTACTTTTTAGAACAATTTCTCAGCACAGTGCACTATTGAGCACGCATTTGATAGAGCTTAAACATGACGTCAATGGGAGCACATTAATCGATGTTTGTGTTCCAAATAGAAATTTATTTTTCAAGCCAAAAGCGTTTGCCATCATTTGACTGGCTTTTAGGAAAACTGCATGAATGTGAGAAGAACATGACTTTATTACGCGATATTTCAACACAACATCAAAGTTAATTATTAGTCGAATTAGTAGCTTAGGGCTCCTTAATTACTGAACGCGTTACTTATAATTTATTGATTCACATGAAAACAATCGAGTTTAAGAGACCGCTTTAACATACATACAATTACTAGAAAGACCGAAATCACGCGTGTAGGAAATGAGAGACCACGTTAATCGACGGTATGATGCCAAGGGGAACACGCTGGTGACGCTGTAGGCTTTTTACTGTTAATGGAGGTACATTACCATGTTAATGGTGTTTATGGCAGTACATCACCATGTTAATGGTGTTTATGGCGGTACATCACCATGTTAATGGTGTTTATGGCAGTACATCACCATGTTAATGGTGTTTATGGCGGTACATCACCATGTTAATGGTGTTTATGGCGGTACATCACCATGTTAATGGTGTTTACGGCAGTACATCACCATGTTAATGGTGTTTACGGCAGTACATCACCATGTTAATGGTGTTTACGGCAGTACATCACCATGTTAATGGTGTTTACGGCAGTACATCACCATGTTAATGTTTGACAGAATATTACCGTGTTAATGACAATACATGAGCGAGTTAAAGGAGCACATGACGGTACACTGCAGGACGCATTAGCAGCACAGGGAGAAGAGGGGCACGAGCTGCACGACACAGCAGCTCCGAGTTACAGTACAGCACAGGATGGAGCCCCAGCGGCACGTTACCGGGGGCACAATTTTGGTGATCTGCTCCTTGGTGAGGTTGACCTCCTGCAGCTTCTCGCGGAGCTCGTCCACGAGCTGGAACTCGATGCTCATGGTGGCAGGGGGCAAGCGAGGGCAGACAAATGAGGGGCGCCAGCAGGGGTGAAGGAGGCCGGTGCGAGGTCCTGCCCAGCGGCTCGCGTCCCACACGGCAAATCAATAAAACTAAGCCACAAACTGAAATGCAATCAATTAATTGAAACATAATACAAACTTGAACTTATAAATGAAATACACTCGCACATCTGACAGCAAACATAAAATAAAGCGAACTGAAGTTATTAAAACTAGAATAACTTCAAGAAATCATTGGGAATATTTGCAACTAAACAAGAGAAACTACACAAAACAACGCAGAGGCTGTTCAGTAGCGCGGGCGTGGGTGCGCTACTGGGAGCAATGAGGGTGTGAACTAGTCTATACTACACATCCTCAGTCCGACACCAGGGTCAAAATAATCAAACGCAAATTCACAACAAAATCAGCTAAAAATTAACGGTAAACTTCAAAAGTCGAAAACAAAAGCGATAAACGATTTTAATATAAGAGCGAATACAACTCGATAACGACTCGTTTAGGCTTGTGCAGAGCGGCCAGAAGCAGCAACCCTTACGCTGGAGGGTTCCTCCTTCCCTGGCAGCTCATAGTGCTCTCTGTGTGCTCAGCATCGCTACGATTTCCATCTTTGCATTGTAAAGCAGAACAAAAAAAGACAGGAAAAACAGCCACTGTTTTCCATCCGGAGGTTGTCCGAATGATCAGAGTATGTCTCTTGACATCCCAGTCACGAGAAAGAATTTTCTTCAGGCGTGCGGGGGGTGAAGTGCTTGTAGTCTAGCGCACTATAGCTTGAGAGTGTCCTAATTTTGTTATCAGTACCTCCTGATATCAACACATGATGCCAGAAATACACTGTGGAAAATTTCCTTACTTAGTATTGAAATATTTGATATTAAGAGACTGAGAATTATAAGAACAGAAGCCGCTCTGTTCAATAGACATCACGCCCTCAGCCTTACGCAACGTGTGAGAGGCACCGCACCCTGCATGCGGGAGCCGCATTTACAGCCCGCTGGCAAGTGCAACAAACAGCTCGGCATCACGTGTATTCTGATCTGCGCGTGGCCTTGACGCAGCCTGGAGGTAGCCATGATGCAGCATGCAGGTAGCCATGATGCAGCCTGCAGGTAGCCATGATGCAGCATGCATGTAGCCATGACGCAACGTAACAAAGCCTGAAGATCGCTAGCACGATATAGGCAGTAAACCAGTATAGGCCCAACAGCTGACTGCATAAGCAGCAGTATGAGTTAACTGGGTGAGCAGTGCCACAGGTCTATATGGCAATGAATGGTACGCTAGTACGAAGAGAAAAAATGCAAGCATGCGCATTAGGCTGTCTCCTACCACGGTGCACAGTGGCACAGTGTTAGCATCACTAGTGGGCTTGAGAATAATTCAAGTCGGATCAAACTTTCTTTAGATATGAGCAACTACTGTAAGAAGTAAATAAAATAACTGCCTAATGCTCTATGCTCTATTTTCCTAGTAGATAGCAAAACTTAAGCCTAAAAATTTTAAATATTACATCCCAATTCAAGTACAAAAAAAATTAGCTGAAGAAATTAGACAAGTGAATTGTGTTGCAGTCACCACACACAGCCAAATATCCCACTTGTTTCACATATCAGTACAAAATGAAGTAAGTTTCTTCTGCAATAATTTCCTGGATTTAAAATAAATGAATGCTGAACAAGTGAATTCTTTATTTTTGTGAGCTGTCCAGCACAATTATACCATCAGAGTCAAAATTAATGTCCTTCAGAAGATATTTTGAATGAAGTAAAGAATTGCCTCTTAGGCACATGTGTTTATCAAGGACTGTGAAAGCCAAGAAACAATTTCATGTACAAAGTTGTTCAAATTAACACACTCCAACTAACTCATCAAGTCCCATGTCCTAGATCTGTCTCAGATTTCCCTGAACTCACTTTTTTATTCATTTGTGAATAGGTACAAACTTTCTCATCTCTCTTGTGCCTTTGGCTTTAGTATTAATAAGAAAATACACAGTGAAAATCTAAGTTCAAGCATTTGAAAAACAGAATTATTTAAAAGACAATTAACCCTTTATGCCCAGCTCTGATGAACTCATTACCATGAAAAGCAATGCTTATAGTGCCTGTAATTGAAAACATAGAGTCTAGCAAAGGAGTGTGATGAGTATGGAACAGGTTCTGTTTATGCTCAGTCAAGTGTGGTACCATTATTCACACCAGCTTACTAGTTTCAACACAAGCCGTGCAAAAGGAGTGAACCGCAAAAATTAATTCAGGCAGTAAAGGGTTAAATAGGAACTGCACAGCAGCTCACTCCATTAATAAAAGATGTTCACATTTTTTGATCATTGTTACTCAGTTTATTTCTTCAATAATACACAAGTCTTGCAGAACACAATTTTGGAGATCAAAAATATAAGCCTCATCTCTGAAACATCACAAACAAGGCTATTTGACTCATCTCATATATACTTTTGATACCATAGAATATGAGCTCATTTCTTAAAATAACAATAAGCTTAGTCCTGATTACAGCAATCAACATTGCTACATGTACAACCAGATCACTGCTGGACACGATGAATTAAGTAGTCCAGATCAGTGCTGGACACAATGAATTAAGTAGTCCAGATCACTGCTGGACACAATGAATTAAGAAGTCCAGATCAGTGCTGGACACAATGAATCAATAAGTCCAGATCAGTCCTGGACACAATGTAGAACTCAAATGCACAATGTGAACAGAAAAGTTCTTTTCTGCTTCACTTCAAGCATTGCAATCTCTCAGTGAAAAGGGGTCAGTTCTCTTACAACTTTCTAAAAAGCTGTCAAGAATAGCAATTAAGACACAGAAGCAACAGCCAAACAAGTTACATTGATGAAATTTTAATTATATTGTAGTATGGTAGATACAGGAAAGAGAGACACAAAGTTAGCTAGTTGGTATACAACTTTTTATCAAATGAAGTTCAAATCTTTAAATTTCTTGGGCTGAGACTTCACAAAATAAATGCAAGCAAAATGCAGAGGCATTCTAGAAAGCCGGAAGAGTTTTCCAGATCTAAATTTGGCAAAAGTAGCCAGTAAATTGTTTCCTATAGTCACACTATGCAGACAGAGGTCACCACAACTTGCAGGTCTTCATTAAGTACATCTCAGTGCAGAGTTTGGAGAAAGAGGTTGTCTCCAGCTTCAAGGTTTGGAACTTAAGAAATATTAAGCTTCCAGGATCAGCTAAATACCCAACAATTACAATAGTAACTTCAGTACATAAAACTGCAACCTCAAAATTGACAACTGCAACCTCAAAACTTACAACTCAACTATTCAAACTTACATCTATATTAATACTACCTTCAAAAGAGACAATAGCAGTAAACCATTAGATACAACCCTCAAATTATCTTGGTATGCATTAATTGAAAT
>VCRD01003518.1:34935-59900 GCA_006783055.1 Trinorchestia longiramus
TATGGTTTGTATCCCTCAGTATGGTTTGTATCCCTCAGTATGGTATGTATCATTCAGTATGGTTTGTATCCCTCAGTATGGTTTGTATCCCTCAGTATGGTATGTATCCCTCAGTATGGTTTGTATCACACCGTATGGTTTGTATCACTCAGTATAATCAATGGCAGTGTAGCCCCAAGATCCTGAAAGAATTTTGCAACTATTTAGTCTTCACACACATTTCTATAAAGCTCCTACAGAAAAAACTAATGAAACAGGTTTCACACAGAAGAATCTCATTCTGATTTAAGCTTATTGACAAGCTTATGAGAAAATAAGTAAACATCCATAACCCATAATTCCATAACTATTTCCAATACAAATATACTCAGGTGACACTGAGAGGCCATACAGCTGGCAAACTTAATAAGCCAGTCCAGCTGTACTGCTACAGTATAATAAACAAGTCCAGCTGTACTGCTACAGTATAATAAACAAGTCTAGCTGTAGTGTTACAGTACAATAAACAAGTCTAGCTGTACTGCTACAGTACAATAAACAAGTCTAACTGTACTGCTACAGTAAAATAAACAAGTTTAGCTGTACTGCTACAGTACAATAAACAAGTCCAGCTGTACTGCTACAGTACAATAAACAAGTCCAGCTGTAGTGTTACAGTATAATAAGTCTAACTGTACTGCTACAGTATAATAAACAAGTCTAGCTGTAGTGTTACAGTATTAGAAATAAATCTAGCTGTAGTGTTACAGTATTAGAAATAAATCTAGCTGTAGTGTTACAGTATAATAAACAAGTCCAGCTGTAGTGTTACAGTATAATAAGTCTAACTGTACTGCTACAGTATAATAAACAAGTCTAGCTGTAGTGTTACAGTATTAGAAATAAATCTAGCTGTAGTGTTACAGTGTTAGAAATAAATCTAGCTGTAGTGTTACAGTATAATAAACAAGTCTAACTGTACTGCTACAGTAACCAGCAATACTATGATAATGTAGTGCCACTTTATAATAACGATGTCTAGTATCGCCTTCCATTAGCGGGCCATACCCTCCTGTTTTGATATAAAATGCAGGGCGGGTATGATAAACACTTTAATACAATATTATTTCAGTTCCAAGACAATAATTTTACCCTGAAAAAAATACGATAACGAACATACTTCATATCGTCTTAGCAATCAATTAACACTAGTACTACTGACAAGAGAAAAGGAACTATGAAGCCGGTGTCAAAAAATTATGCTATTGAGAATTCATTAAAATAAATAATACAACCAAACTTATCCTTGCTCATTCATGTACAATTCACTCACCAATTAACACAAAATTATAGGTGTGTGCGTAAGCAGAGGCTATTCCCAGGGGCAAATTTTCACACGGAGTACACGTAACGCTGCCACCACACCGTCACCTTACACAGCACTGCCTAGATTTCAAGAATCAAGGGAGTTGATACGTGTGAGCAAGGTGATCGTCTGCAAAATTTACAGCTGACGGGACGGCTTCATGATGTTTTGTTTAAATATGTTTACAAATGTGATGCTCTGCAATAAAATTATGTAAATAAATACTATTGAGTTACCAAAAGACTTACAAGCTTACCTTCGGTAGAACTAATTTAAAACAAAAATAATTACCGATGTCTTCATGCATACCGTGATAGCGTTCAAGGTCATTTCGTCTCGTTTTCTACTTCTACTTGAAATGTTCTCGCTAACTTGGCACAAACATCTCTTTCAGACTGTGATACGAAACAATGCAGGTTCAAATTTGTTAATAACATTTTCATGGTTTTACTTATTACTTTGCGGTAACAAATTCTGCATGAAAATGAATATTTAAGACGCAAAATAGTTTTTTCCTCCATGTAACAATTTGCGTCTATTGTTAAAAATATTCCATACATTACTAAATTCACATTTTTTTCACTTAATTGAAAAGATCATTACGAGTCACGCCTATAAGATTTAAGTCCTTCTAAGGAGTTGAACATTTTGCATAATAAACCATGTTTTTAAAGTTGTTGACGGCTTCTAGTTAGTACCATTTCTTTTTTTTACTATTTTTGCAATGTTATAAACCATACATATAAAAATAATTCCCCATAAATGGCACAACTGATGATTATACTTTCAAGGTCACTCAAGGTCACGTTCATGACCTGTCCAATGCGGGCTGAGTGACTTCTAGAGACCGGTAGATTCAAGTCTGTGTATTCCTAAAATGCGGAAGCAAGAAAATTTGTACCAGTCTAGTCATGTAGTATACAATATCACTCAACCTTGGGGAGCCCCATATATAATCATATGGGGTGTCACCGAGCCACCTTAAATTTTAACAATGAATACGTTCTTGAAAATAGGCACCACCCATATTTTATAGACAAGATACTCCGAAGCTGCTTCCAAAGTTACGAGATAAGGTGTAGATTTTGGAGGATACTACTTCTTCGTATTTGTAACGTTTAAATTGACCATAAATAGGTTGAAAAGGTTAAAATTTGACTTGCCCTACGTTTGGGACGTAACGTATCTCTTTTGAAAAAATTACAAATGGGAAGTTCCTATATAGTATTGAGCTTGTTTCGTTTTACATTTTAAAATAATCAACAGGTATTCGTGATAGTCTACCAGAACTTGATAGTTCAATTGATTGATTTCTTTCTTGCAATTACAGTATGATTTACGGATATTGATGTTAAAACAATATTTTGTAAGGAATATTTAGTTGCTACATTTCAATGAAACAGGGATGACAATGACACGCCGTAAGTTGGACATTTGTATTTATGACTTCAAAAGCTCAAAATGCCCACCAAGCTGACACCCTGAACAGCTCTGTTCTTTTATAAACGTGGCTCGTCATCTTTCTGATATCCTCCTCATTAATGTTGGCTGCGAAGGTATCCAGAAGATCTTTCAACTCTGCCAGTGTTTGGGTGACACCTGACGATATGTAACATGGCCTCTGCGTAGAAAAAGAAATCAAAAGATAACAATAGTGATAACCATTGATGATCCTGCTAAAATAAATACGTCAGGTGGCCACAGCCTTAAATGCATGCCAGATTGTATTCTTCAAGACTTTTTCTAGTCTTTTCTTCAGGACTTCCGCCACAGATTGTGTGGTCAGTGGCGATACTGGCTAGTCGGTACTATGTGGCAGTGTAGCTACTCGGAAATATCGTAATTAATTTAGAATGATCTTAGGTTCGATACAAAAATATAATGTATTTTAGTAATATTTTTGGAGTTAATTTTTATACGTTTCATGTTATTTGAAACTAGTATTTTAAAGTTAAAAATTAAATCGTAGTTACAACTTCAAATTGTAACCCTTGTTTATAGAACACAATAGTTAACCACGAGCCGATAGGCTAAGTGCCCGTCAGTTCCTTCGTAACCGTTACCCAGTGAACAGTAATTTTATTCGCGCTTTCAGTCTCTCTGACGGATAAGTTTCTATTTACAATGTGTTAGAGAGTTTTTCATTTCACACACGTACTAGATATTCTTTGAACTTGTCTTTTTGCTGAGCCTAGATGTTCCCCTGTAAGTTTAACACGTTTGTTGCGATTGCCTAGCTGGTGCAAATCTTTACTTTGTACATACAGTCACTAGAAAGCTTTGAAAAAATTTCAGAACCCAACCTGAGTGACCCACCGGAGGGTCGCATCGCAACAAACGTGTTAAGATTTCCTTTTTGAAGCAGTTTTGATACAATGTGTATTTGACAGATAGTATGGAAAACATCTCATTTCATTGAGCTTATGTTTTCATTCAAGCGATTTGAATTGTGTTTGAAGTGTTCGTGCTTTGATTCACGTTACTCTGAGATTTATAATTAATCCCAATATAGAACATTTTGAATAATAACTATTGCATCAGCTATGAAATACATTGTCTAATTTCGTCTCACTCAAGTCTCTACGTTCGGGTATTTTATGACGAGCATACCGAAAGATCGACCAGCCATTTTGATACGGTTATTAAATTTCATAGCCTCGGGTAGGAGCTGCCTATCGATATCTCGTTTTGTGTTCTCTGTAGCAGCCAGCTAATTAGGTACGATTCTTTAATGTTTTACTCAACAGTTGTATTATAAAATTACCTTGTGCCACTGATTTTTCTTGCTAAATTCTGTATTTATTTCGAGTTACTTATTGGTCTTTATCCGGGCAGGTTTCAGTTTCAGTTTCAGGTTTCAGTTTCGGTCTCAATTCAGTATCAGTTCCAGATTCGGTTTTAAGGATTTCAAGTTCTCAGTTTTGGTCTTCGATCTCCGCCCCAATTTCTCTTCTAATTTTGATCGTGTTCATGAATAAATCTGCAAGCTACGAAGACGATCGTATCACTTCCTTCGAAGATCATTACCCACAAAATAATCACTACAGAAAAATAACGCGTTCCCTAAAGTAACTCGTTCCCTAAAGCAGTACTGGCTAGTCCTGATACTACAATACTGATAAATGTAAAACAAATTAAGATATGAGAAGTCCACTCGTAATTTTTACTATTAATTGCACTTCCTGTTCGCATAATTTCGACATTTTTAAGATAAAATTCTCCTCTCAATGAATGAAAGAGGAAGCCTAGAAGGCTTTTACGTCATCAATTAGAAATTCTGATACGGCGTTATGCATAAAAATGGTGAGTGTGGATCACAGATTTTAGCTAACGTACGACACAACAGCTGGGTGTCCTGAATCGAGGCTGTCGTCCACACGAAATTTACAAAGCAACAAGGCCTCCGTGTTTCATTGTGATGCTCGAGTATTCAATAGAGGGCATTCAACGGCTTCCGATGAGTGTAAACTTGAAGAAATAATTTCCTTATTTTCTCTTTAAACTAGTGATGTGCTGTAAACGCCATTTAGAAATACTTCTAAATTATGAATTGACAGAATCTTGTCCAACGAAATAATGGTCCAAAGTCAGGCAAATTTCCAGAGTAGGAATACTTGAAAAGTAATGTTACAATTATGAGTTATTCAGCCTTGGCTCACAGACCACGCCAATGTCAAGCGCTTGTATTGAGAGTTGAAGAAGAGCCAAGAATGCCTCGCTCTGTAGCCTTCATGAGCAGCGTCCGGTGAATTGAACTGAAATACTGCAGTGAACAAATGTGTCCACTCAATCCAGAACACGAGTACACAGTGTAGCCTCTCAGTCATGAACTGAAGGGGAATTACTGCCGCGTGGGTACTGAAATAAAGCAAACAAAATTGCATAACAGATCTTAGATTATTTCCGTAGTTAAATTGTTATTTATTTGGGAAATTGTGCTAGAAAAACTTAAATTCTTGTCAAGTTATTTTTTAGCGTGACCGTAGTAAGTTGAACTCCATCACGCGCAGTAGCTTCTCAGTGTGCTCAGAACACTCTTATTTTACAAGGTTCAATGAGAGACCAAATCTAATTAATTGTTTATTGGGAGCTAATGTACAGTTTATGTTGCAGCGCAGGCGCCAAATCATCACCATCATGATGGCCGCGGACACAATTTTCAAGCTGAAGCAGTATAAGGAGGAAGGCCTGAACTGCTATTACGAACACAGGGAAGTGAATGTACTGGAACCTGTCAACATGAAACCTGCATCCATTATGGCAAGCATATTTGGATTGAAGGGACGCTGCAAACACCCCGGGACCGCCAATTGTCTAACCAATGAGCCAATGTGCCGCCAGTCACCGAGAGATGGCGTGGCAGCTCCGCAGAGTTTCCACTGCACCGAGCAGCCGGCCTGTTTTTATTCCTTGTCCTAACGCTCCTGGAACTCAGATCTCGCAACGGAGCGTACGGACAGGCTCTTGTGCGCTCGTTCAAGCTTTGCAACGAGCAGAAGTATAGCTGTTTTAAAATGCTGGCCTTAAAGCCGTTAAATCGAGGGATCCGAGTTTGTGTGCGCTGGGCGCAACAGCAAAAAGCGAACACTAGTTTCCCATGCGGAGAAATATTTATCATCAAAATTGTCGAGGCATTTAAATCCCAATTGAGCGATTAGTAATGAATGGGAAGGAAAGCTGACCCGCGTGTCCCCACGCTTGGTGCAAAATTTGACTCCTAATCATTTCGTGTCTCCTATTGCTCGCAAATTGTATTTATAACTCAACATTTTACGCTCTCATTTATCAGCCGCTCCTGCGCTGCTGCTGAACTGGTTGCTGAGTGGTGAGCTGAGGAGGAAGTGTGAGCAGCCCAAGAGTACTGGCATGTAGCACTGCGTGTGTAGCAGTGCCATCGAACACTGAGTGCACTGCACACTGGCAGATGAACACTGCGTGCAGCAGGCATGCACTCAAGCTGTAAGCAGCAGAGCAAGTGCACTAGGAGCTGTGGACACGTTGTGGTGCACGCTGGATGTGCACACAAAGACGCTGCCTGAGCTGAGTGGTGCTGCCGTGTCATGAGCTGGAGGTCGTCAGCGCTGTAGGAGGCGATTGGTTGCAGCTCCGTCACAGCGACTTTCCAGTTTGCAGTGGTAGGAGCGATTACACTCAGTAAATAATTATTTCTAAATAAAATGTTCATATGAAATAGTTATCATTCGGCCGGCAAATGTGTGCGAGTTGCGCGAGTGAGTGCGGCAGTGCAGCTTGTCAACGTGTGCTGCAGTGTGGGACGAACGCTTTGTTCCCTCCTGGATCTTGTGAACTCATCGTAATGACGGACATGAAATGAACTTTCCTCATCATTTTAAGAAACATGCATAATTATATTCTTTCTGCTCGTATAATTAAAAAAACATGCAAGTGAGAGGAAATACAAGTTGTACAATTTGCCACAATTACGCCTATGTTTGTAGTATACTGGACTAAACAAACGTCAGTCTGCGGCTTCCGATGAGTGGAAACTTGAATAAACAATTAATCAATTTCTTTTTTATACAAATGATGTGCAGTACATGCCATTTAAAAATAGTTTTGAATTATAAATTGATAGAATTTTGTACCAGGAAATAATGTACCAGAGTTAGGTAAATGTCAGGAGTAGAAATAACTGAAAGTAATGTTACAATCATAAGTTATAAATTACTACTCTCTTGGCATGCAGACCACGCCAATGCCTAGCCCTTGTACAGGGTCTTCCACTCTGTGGCCATCCTGTGATGATCGGCTCGCACCAGACACGCCTTCTGCTGCTTACCCCTCCCCTGTGTACGGTTACCACTTGTGTTTGTAGAAATGTTTCCTTTTTAACTAAAGACTTCTACAATTCTCGCTGCTCGCAGGCACTAATGCATAGTGCATTCAGCCTTATTTTAACAGACAGTTTTCGATTTTAAGGTCGATGACCTAAGGATTTGATCTTCATATCTGCGACTGTAACTTCATGTCATCAAACACAATAACTACTAAGTGCATGTATGTCTCCGTCCAGAACACATGCCAGTAGCCCGGCACATAGTTGTAGCGGCAGCTCCATGAGCTTTTAGCCAGCCTTGTGACGCTGCCCACCAAGTGCAGGTCGAAGATGGCCAAGTGCAGTTCAGAGTAGGTCTGCAATTGCAGGTCAGAAGCCAACCAATGCATGTTTTAGTAAGTCCTCAGTTACAGGTCAGAGGATAGGCTTAATGCAGTTTCAACGCCAATTTTGACAAGAATTACTACAAATTTGAGGGCCTCGTAGTAAAAATACATAATTTGAGCTTGAATAATCATCATGATTATTATTATTATTATTATAAAAGACCTACAAATGAAATACCAAAATTCAGTTAAGGAGCCTCAAGTCTCCAGAAATATGAAGTTTAATGACTGCCTCACGCCAGAGTCCCGTCAACACAAGAACTTAATACAAGTATTACTCACTACAGATCTTACTTAATAAAAGAAGGACTAAAGCTAAAAAATTGTTTCAAAATGGTCCTTTTTGAGGCCAGCTTTGGTTGGGGCCGAGTGGAGCGAGATGATGTCGGAGGCATCACGGGCGTCATTCCTTAACAGTAAAAGCTTAAACAAGAAATTGAACTATACTTGAAATTCTATAGGAGAGCAATGAGTTCAAACACAGAAGATCAACGAACAAAACTAAAGACAACACAGCACCTCGAAGAAGGAACTAGAATATGAGAGCTCACGAATATTCTCAGTGGCTCACACATTTACTAAGGAATGGTCTAGTGCACTCAGTAAGAACAGAACTGCACAACTAACGTACAACAAACAATTAGTTATGTAACTCGTCAGACCGACGCTTGCGTCATGAATGCAAGGAGTTCAGCGAGGAAGGGGAAATGTACTCAGGGTTCCTTCAATTTAAACGACTTGCATTTTGAGTTTTTATCTGACAGGTGTAATTTTTAAGTCCCTTTACTTCTTCTGACAGATGCTTCAGTCCTGATGACCGTTCAATTCTGAAATATCGAATTAATTCATCAATTAAAAAAGCTTCAATGATTCTTAAACAGAATTAGCCTTTCAGTTTGAGTAATTTTAATTTGAAGCGAGCGTCTAGCCCAGACAACCATCACCCAACATTCAAGTCCTGGCATGTAATTTTGAGCAAACTGAAGAAGCAATACTAAACTGAGGACAGTTGAACGGATGCTTTGAAGTCAAGGCAAATCGATGGGAAAAAATGAAATGTTTTGGATTTGATGGATTTTCAGACTCAAAACCTGAGGCATGGCAGCCAGACGGCATTCCTAGAAGGGGGATCAAGACTGCGCTGCTGAACGAATCGTCTTTATCAGATTTCGACAGTTCAACAGGGTCAATAAAACAGAAAGACTCACTCAGATAAAAGTAACTAACAGCTAACAACGTCAATATTCCTGGAAAAATTTGAGAGGTAATAAATAATTTATCGCATATTAAAACACTAACGAAACACAGACGCAAAAGAAACAGGGAAGCCTTACTGAGTCTATTTCCGCAGTTACCAATAACCAACTTTTAGAAATCATGAAGGCTTCAGAGTGTTTTTCGAAAGATTGTAGCTGCTGCGCTTGCAGCAACTGCAGCAGCAGCAGCAGCAGCAGCAGCAGCAGCAGCAGCAGCAGTAGTAGCAGCAGCAGTAGTAGTAGTAGTGGCACTTGTATGAGCGGGTGATCGATCAGCAACGCTACTCGCATCAAGTTTCCGCGCATCTAAATACTTATCATATGAGTACTCAAAACCAACTGACTGCTGCAGACTAAGCCTGCCTGCACATTAAATGCCAATATATTTATACATACACATAAAAATTTCGTTTGATGCAAGTACTTTTCTATACATTTCAACGTTCAAAAATCGATTAAAATTATTTTAAGGATGCATATTCGTTTCTATAAATTAGATTAACAAGTTATCTAAATTAATAAAGAGAGATGAGAACATTTAGGTTAAAACACAAAAGCTTGCATTCTAATATAAATGCGTTCGAAGGATGTACAAATCGGACAAACATTTTGCAAAACGGAAGGAGCGAGTGCAAGAAAGCGCAACAAAACTTGGCACTGGGGAGGGGAGCTGCTGTGAGAGAAGGAGGACGAATCTGAGCCGTCAGCTTCCCGGACCACTGTGTACCACGTGACGCAGTGAGATGTAGCACGAAGACTTGAGAACTCTTTTCTGCTGTTGCTATCTTGGTGCTGCTGCCTCAGCAGTCGCGTTCATGAGGTACTTTGAAGAAACGTAACTCTTGTCATGAACGCGATGCTCAGTGAAAATGTTAATTTGTGGGTGACTTTATCGTTCATCCGTCACCCAGTCCCCGTTTCGCAGCAAAACTTCCAGACTCTAAATTTCTTATTATGCAATGCAATAATCAAATAATGCAGCGACCTCAATCAGTCTTTCCTCGGGAAAATCACAATTACAACGCTATCAATACCAATATCAATTATGCGTTCAGTAGATATTATTTAATTTCGTGCGAAGCCTGTATAAGTAATAGAAAACATTCGCCATCAAAAGCAGACAGGACAAAGGTCTGTAAAATGATTAAGGGAGGAAGGGTTATGACGAGACTGATTCCCTGGGCCCTCACAACGATCTCTGTTTCTACCCCCGTGATCTGTACTGACACCACCTGCCCAACTCTCGGGCCAAAGTTACATCAGTTATATCTTTATGCATGTGTACGTTTTATCGGATACATGTGCAATTTTTAATTTTAGTCTAAATCGTGAGCCACTGCGTCCTCACAGCCGGAATTTGATGTAGCAGCGACGACTGCAACGCAGCACTGGCCATCTCACCAGCAGGAGGAGCAAGAACTTAGTTATATTGATTAGGCTAGGCTAGTTAGGTACCCGCCTTTATAGACTACCACTTGAGTACAGCATTGAGGATTAAGGAAATCTTATAGCAATTTAAACAATAGAACGTTTCTATTTAGAGTACATGTATTAATTTGCTGCATAATAGAACAATAAAAGGCAGCAATGCGCATTACTGCTGTGATTCACCATCCACAACAAATGAAGTCAACAGTAGGCCTCTATAAGCGCTAGTTACAAAGACAAGCAGCGACACACAACCAAGCTCGTGAAGATAGCGTCCGCCCGCCGCAGCCCAACTCGGCTTCTGTGCAGTATCGAACGCTCGAATACTCTCATTTAGCACGCGTGAGAGTGACATCTACTCGCTGCAACAGGAAGTGTGCGGCTTAGCGAGCGTGCATCTTAATTTTCTTTTGTTGTCTGCGAGGACAATAGCTAATGAGGGTGGGTAACTTTAAATTCAAGAAGTCATATTATCCACCTCCAAAAATATCCCATTTCAGACTGATAGCCGTAAAACAGTGAACCACCGTTGTGACAAGCAGATATACCAGCAAGCTATTTTAAAAGCATACATTTCAAAATAAACTAACATTTGTGACATAGAATGGATAGAAGAATGACAGACGAAAGAAATCATCAAAAATAGGCAAGAACGAGCTGAAAATCACACTTTTCGAGCAATAGAAAACTGGAAGAAAACACACAACAAAAACCTTGTTGTTTGCACCCACGCACTCGCGCAGATGCTGGTTACTTGAAACGACGAATATTCAAGCCCGACTCAACGTGAATCTTAGTCCAAATTACATGTTAATTAGAAAAAAAACTTGCTAGACTGTGAAGAACTTGTTCGTCAATGACTTTGAAAAGCAACCTGATATTTGATCATTTAATTTAAAACAAGAGCAGCTGTGGCGGGACAAAATTGACAATATGAACACTAATGCACGAAGGGAGGCATATTCTAAAAAAGTATTTCTTAATTCCAGCGCTATCGGTATATTCTTTGCATGCCCCTCATTGAAGGTGCCTGCAGTCACAGCCTTGCCACAACGTTGGTTCTTCGTTTCAATGCTTCCCCTAGTACTTCTAAGTTAAAATTGATATTTTGGCTAAAAATCCTCTCATGTCTGTTGACTACTTCACACTGGAGTGTGGAATGAATTCTTTTAAGTTCGCTATGACGGTCCTCAGTTACGATGAAATGAAGTTCAGACGTACAATTGAGCCCAGTTTGACGAATCGAGTTGTACTTTTAATTAAAATTTTGGTTGAGGCTGCAGACGCTTCTTCCTCTCTGCGGCACGCGGACACGTCATCGAATAAATGATTTTTTATCAATGTTTACCGAAGAATTCCGTGAAAGTTTTCTAAAATGTACGGGATTTAACATCAAACCTAAGTTGAAGTTTCCACTGATGTGCAGCGAGCTGCTAGTCTTAATAGAGCCAATCAGTTAGAAGAATTATTAAAAATTTGTGGCGCTCATCAGTAGATCAATGAGTGCTCAAGCTACTGCCACGAAGAACAGGTCAACTGCTGTCAGAATTAGATACTATAGAACACATGATAAACTTCAGGAAAATCAACGAATATTTAGAGGTCACATTCCGTCAACCTGAGCAACGGTAGTGAAGTAGTACATGTAACGAGAGAATAATAGCTCACACAGAAGATCAAATGAAGAATTGTTAAGCGCAAACGTTACTGCAAAAACATCGCATAACAGCATTACCTCTAAAGTTCGTATGGAACGGCGTACGAAAGCCCATAAAGTTGCTTAAAGCTACACTTCTGAAACTAGAAATGCGAAAATCTACAACCATCTACGACACGTAACCCAATTTAACACAAAGCCAAGCATGCGGTGTTGAGGGCAGCAGCAGAACAACTCTACGGTGCTCGCACTCCAGCGATGGTGAGTTCTGCAGGCGCTGTGGGCACTGATGTACTACACCGGGTGCTGTACTGAGCAGTGCAGTGAGATGAAAACCAAATGCACAGTAACGCAGAGTAATGCACAACACTAAACATTAGGTATACAGTATTGCACAAAGTGCAAAATGTACAGCACTGCACAGGGCAAACAATGCATCACCCATCAAAATGCAGGCTATTGCTCATCAAGTTGCACAACACTACGGTGTTAGATACACTGCTCACACCAGAAAATGCCCAGCACTACACAATACAAGTAAGACGCCTAGCACTGAGCAGCAAGATACCCAAGACTGTACAGCAAGATACCTAAGACTGTACAGCAAGATACCTAAGACTGTACAGCAAGATACCCACCACCGCACACCTAGAAACCTTGCACTGCTCAGCACTATCCAGTAATATGCCTCGCACTACTTAGTAAGATGCCTGGCACTGCCCAGCAAGATGCCTGACACTACCCAGCAAGGTACCCAGTACTGCCCAGCAAGATGCCTGGCACTGTCCAGTAAGATGCCCAGCACTGCCCAGCAAAGTGCCCAGTACGGTCCGGAAGCATCTTATGAGGCCCAATTGAGGTCGTCGCTGGTCTGGCAGCGAGGCCCAGGACGCACGGGAGGAGGCTTCTGCGCCCATCAACACGTCACATCGGCAATAACAACAACGGTAATAACAAATTTGTTAATGATTATAAGGTAGCTTTTCTCAAATATATATATATGTATTTATCACTTGCAAACAGCAGGCGGCAGAACAAAACAGCGTCACAAAGAAGCACTACGTACACTAAACAGAGGGAGAGGAAGGGTCGAGTAATGGTGAGCCACGGCCGAACTTTGTACCGACCCAGTCAACAAATTTCCTAATTCTTTTTGAGTGTTATTTTTCAGAGAGCGAGATGTACTGGAAAATGAACAGTTCGGCTCCAAGTTCTAATTACACTTCCGTGCAGTTAATGCGTATTTATGAGCAGCCAAAGACTGTTGTTTTTTCAGAAGACATGACTGACTAAAAGAAGCTTGAAAATTTTTGAATGCCGTTGAATTGCTTCCAGTTTTTGACAGGGGATTGGATTTAGGATGCAAAGAGGCAAAAAGAGAGAGCGCACACAAGAGGACCTGAAAGAAGAGGAGGCATCAATGACATGTAGGGCGCCGCCCCTCTTCAGGTGGATACCGACTTCTAAGGGGAATTTGAGCAACTTTATTCTGCGTTAGGTACAGTGAACAGGAGAATGCCAGGGGCGGAGGGAGATACATCCAAGTGGGAGCTGGATTACCGTTAGTAACAAGAAATGTTTACTGAAAAAGTCGTTTCATCGCAAAATCAGAGCATTATCTAAGAAATCTTATTTCTCAGCAGGATATACAGATAATGTAATTTGCATATGCACATCGTGAAGATGAAATGCTGAACCAATTTCCTGTCTGGAATGCTAGAACTCTCCAAGCCACGGTTGTGGGGACCTGCGAAGACGTGCACTGCAACGACCTCCTCATCGCGGGATCTCATCAAGTCCTGCTTCTGACTTTGGGTTCTCAGATAACATAACGATCAGTAGGGGAAAATTTTGCAGCCTTCCTAAGCTTTAGATGTCAGTTACGGTTTCGGTCTCGTCGTCATGTATTGCTAAAAGGGTCAAAGAACTTTCAATGATTATATGGAATGCAGCGAAGAGAAAATACATCACTAGAGCCTTAAGAACAGCTTGCACACGAGAGCGAACAGCCTGACAATGTCTATAGAGAGCCCGCGACGTGAGCCAAAATCCACCAACGAGTGCCGTCAGTGTGCTACATAGGAGCTATAGCACACCAACGAATGTTATCAGTGTGCTACAGAGGAGCTATATCACACCAACGAATGTTATTAGTGTGCTAGAAAGGAGCTATAGCACACCAACGAATGTTATCAGTGTGCTGCAGAGGAGCTATAGCACAACATAGAGTGTCGTTAGTGTGCTACACAGGTGCTATAGCACAGCAAAGAGTGTCGTTAGTGTGTTACAGAGGAGCACACCGTCGCATGTCGCAGGCGCACAAGATTGAGGATCAAGCGCTAGATGATACCGTGGGCGCACAGATTAGGGAACGATGATGCAACTTTGAACATCGAAGTTGCAAATACGCTGCAAGACTTCATTATGCGTCGCGAGCCTTCACTGATTGCAGCCGAAGTCAGCAATAGAAAGCAATTACGAATAACTCGATATACTTTCTTTAGCTAGGAAGTTAGAGAATCTCGCTATTTTAATTCTATTTCAATAATTTAACCTTCGTAAAAAACTCTCCAGAGAAAACTACTTCGTTGACGATCTCATAAGGAGGCGATGAAGGCTATATATGCAGTAAATATATATATTTATAGCGATCTGACACTGAGTGAGCTTTTGAGGCCTGACAGGCAGGTGCGTTTTCTCAACGAGTCCAGAATTAGGAAAATGCGCAGCAGTTGCGACCACTAGAGTTGCATTTCAAGCCCTCGGCCTGTAGCCTTGTCTCTCGTACCCACCCCTGCTGGAGGCAGCCACATCCTACAGCCATATATGGTAGCCACATCCTACAGCCATATATTGTAGCCACATCCTGCAGCCATATATTGTAGCCACATCCTGCAGCCATATATTGTAGCCACATCCTGTAGCCATATATTGTAGCCACATCCTGTAGCCACATCCTGCAGCCATATTCTGCAAGCCCATTCAGCAAGCACATTCTGCAGCCACATCCTGAAGTCCCATCCTGCAGCCACATCGTGCGACCACATCATGGAAGTATATATTGGAGCCACATCCTGCAGCAACATTCTGAAGCCACATCCTGAAGATATATCCTGCAGCCACATCCTGCAACCACATCCTGCGACCACATCCTGCAAGTATATATTGAAGCCACATCCTGCAGCCACATCCTGCATCCACATCCTGCAGCATTGTATCACTGCATAAATGTGAAACGAGGCTGTAAAATACGTCATGTAGAGGCGGTAGTGACGCTACAATCCGTCATGTAGAGGCGGTAGTGAAGCTACAATCCGTCATGTACAGGCGGTAGTGACGCTACAATTCGTCATGTAGAGGCGGTAGTGACGCTACAATCCGTCATGTAGAGGCGGTAGTGAAGCTACAATCCGTCATGTAGAGGCGGTAGTGAAGCTACAATCCGTCATGTACAGGCGGTAGTGACAATTTTCAAGCAACTCTGCAAAGCTCCAGCCGTGACTGGCGAGCTTCATTCACGCACATATAGCAAGCCCGACTGGCTGCAGGCGGGCACGACTGGTTGCAGGCGGGCACGACTGGCTGCAGGCGGGCACGACTGGCTGCAGGCGGGCACGACTGGCTGCAGGCGGGCACGACTGGCTGCAGGCGGGCACGACTGGCTGCAGGCGGGCACGACTGGCTGCAGGCGGGCACGACTGGCTGCAGGCGGGCACGACTGGCTGCAGGCGGGCTTGCAAAGCTGAGTAGGAGGGTAGGGGTGCTGGGATGGGGAGGTACATGCCAGAGTTTCATACTCCCGTGCGCTATATGATTACGGCTTCTGTTGCATTATAATATTGCATAATAATGCTTCATCATGCACAATAATGCATAAAATGCTTAATAATGCAGATAAATGCATGGTAAAGCATAATTATGTAGAATAATGCGTACAGCACAAACAACGGGAGACTTTAAACTTTCTAAATAGCAACAGTTGACTACGTTATCTGTAAAATCTTAGTAAGAGCATGAACTTTCACTTCACAATGGTACTTCTAGAAAACACTAAGCGCTAATTGAAGGTAGATAGATCTCTATTTGCTAGAGTAGAAGTAAGAGGGAGTTTTCATAAAGAGCAAGTAACCGCAAAGAGCAAGTCATTGTTCAACAGTGTGCTTCTAGTTCGTTCTCAGAAGCTTCACTTTCATCTTTTCTCGTAACAACTCACTGTACGCAACCTCGCTCTATTGCGCCTCTGCAACCAACCTCCAAGCTTCCAATCAGTCCTCGAGCACAGACCCTGTCCATCACAGCTGCACATTTCTGTGTGCTCAAGTCTTTCTTTTCAACTTCACACAGCTAGCGCTAAAAGTCACTTTCCGTTTAGTTCGCATTACACTGGTAATAAAGACTTTTCAAGCTTTCCAAGACCGTTTCACATTCAAGAGAGAAAAGAACCTCAAAGGCCACAGGTGCCACACTTCAAGAAACGAATCCTACTTTAGAGAGACGCCTAAGACGTAGGTTTGTGCATGATAACACCGAGCACGGCATTTTATCGATAAATAACGTCACTAAAGATGCTCAACTTAGGATCTTAGCTCTCTACATAGCAAGAACATCGAACTTCATATTTGCGTGGGTCAGGTTTACAAAATAACTACGTATTTTGATTCAGTAACATAAAATGTATTCTATCACACTTTCTTACGCAGGCTATACTTACTGCAGAATACGAAAGCATGTCTACCTCGCACATTTGAATCTCCTGATGAGTGTGAGTGTTAAATAAAACCTCAACTGAGATGTGAGACTAAACTCGGTCTGATGTGGAGCAATTCGAGACTATGGAAGTCCAGGCCGTAGGAGCTGAGTTCAAGTCTGTAGGTTCGTAAGCACCGTACTGACTTAAAAAGAATTCAGACCGTGGGTCTACTTTCTGGCTTTGAAATATTCAACCGAGAACTGGGATTGCCGCTCACAAAGATATGTCGATCTAAGAAGTAAATTTGCTATGACAGGTGGCTCTCCAGGCCTCGAGGCGCCAAGCAGACCACCTGCAAGGCTCGTCTCTATTACACCAGCACGGTTCATGTATTCCTCACTCATTTCTTGAGCTACCGTCCCTCCCTATGGGAAGGATAGCTTGAAAAACTGGTGATAAGAATTCTTGCGTCCTTATATGGGGCAGATGAGCTTCCTGTAGCTCAAGAGGAGCGATACCGTCACGAAAATGAAGTAGAGCACGAACATGAAGCCTCCCAGCCCCTTGGACATCTTCCATTTGCTCACTGCGATCGAGATGATCACGAACATGAGCATGGAAAAGAGTAGCATCACGGAGCAGGCGATTCCCTCTGCAAGAAGAACAAAAGTTACTCTTGATATAATGTAGGCTTTGCTAGAGAGGAAAGTTAAATTATGTCATTGTCCTGACTCTGACAGTCTTTTGCTCGTGGCGCTCAATATAATTATGTTCAACATTACCTTTAAGTTCACTATAAATGCCATTGAGATTACTTTTTCAATTTAATTTACGTATATACTTCAGGGTAATTTTTCCAAAAATAGAACTTCCAGTGATGCTAAGCGAAGACTTCTTGAAATAATCGGAAAATCAGTCACATTACAGAATTTGATCACAACCCTAGCCATAAATCACTGGAAACATGACATTTTAGCGATTCAATTTGCACTATTTCAAGTTGTAGGGACGAGCTTCACCCAACAGCAGCTCATTAGTTGCAAGGTAGCAGATGCCTCAACCAATAAACACAAATTGCACCAGGAACTAGGGACGAGGTGCACCAATACCTAATGCTAGATTCATTACAAATACTAGGAATCAGATGTAAGAAGTACTGCAAACTGGTTCTATAATGTACAACACAGTAGCAGCACAAGGCATCAGCACTCACCAGACTTGACAGGGATGGGCAAGACCTGCCAGGGGTTCTCCCTGCCATGGGCCATGTTCCTGACAACGTCCACCAGGGCGCTGATCAGCCATGGCACGGGCAAGCTGCAACACAAACACGGCACAAAACTGGTCATGTCAATAGGCAAGTCGAAAAATTTTTAGTGCAACTTGTGTCTAGTTGCAGAACCCGTGTATGAATGAGATAACGCAGTAGACAACGTGTGTAGCATGGAGAATATGAATTCTACTCATAAGCTATTTGAAGAAAAAGTGAATGTCGTGTATTGATGTACTCACGTGACACAAAAATTAACCGATGAGGCGTAAAATATGAAGTGCTAGAAGTAAAAATCACTGTGTGACACGCACAAATCAGTAAGATATTGACACGCACACATAAAGCAGTGATGTAAGCTCATTTCAACGATAAATTTGCAGAATGAATCAATTCATTTTACACGGGCCTTGACCGTTTCTGTTCTGACACAAACACATGTAAAGTCTCCCCTTTTTCAAAAAGGCAAACCTGTTAGAATAGAATAAGGCAATAGAAACGTATCGTTTGGTCCATCCTTGGATGGCTTGCCAAGAATGTTAAAAACTTTTAATGAAACGTAAATGAGTACAGCGCAGAAGCGAAACACCCATAACGGACACAAAACAGAAATTATTTACATTCCCGCCTAAATAAAGACACAATCTCATACGTAGACTAACCCGACACAAACGTCAAAGATGTTGCTACCCACGGACGATGACACCGCCATGTCACCGAAACCTTTTCTGGCAACGATGACGGAAGTGATGAGGTCAGGAACTGATGTGCCTGCCGCCAGGATGGTGAGGCCCATCACCTGTCGAGTGGTGACAGTTAAATACGGTGGCGACTGTGAGGGACGGTGATTATAGTTAGGGACGATAGTGGTAGTTAGGGATGATAGTGGCAGTTAGGGACGATAGTGGCAGTTAGGGACGATAGTGGCAGTTAGGGACGATAGTGGCAGTTAGGGACGATAGTGGCAGTTAGGGACGGTAGAGGTATTGGTGAATGGGATGTCACAGGTAAGGTATGAGGTGATCATGACGGAACACTTTGAGACGTACAAGAGAGTTAGAGATGACGTTGATAAAAATACTGTCACAAAAATAGAAGGAAGTGAGTTTTCATGTATACGTAATGAAGGTACCAATGATTGAAGAGGACAAAATGTAAAGATAATCAAGCAAACTACTAATATGTACGCTTTACCTAAAGTTCGCTATTCCGTTAGAGCATAAATTAAAAAAGTTCAAAATTTGCTAGCCAACTGGGAAGTTTTCTACAGAATGAGGAAAAAGGTTGGTGAAACTTCCACAATCACATATTTAAAATACTGTTAAATATTTGCAACCCATGGAAAAGAGTTCATGCTTAGTGTTCAGTTACAATTTATAGAACATACAATACAGTTGTGAAAAAAATTCGGCGAAGATTTCAGCACAAAAGTAATTTAAATAGTTGGTGTAAATACTGTGGATTTATCTAAACCCGAGCAATTTTCATTGCCATACATTTGTGAGTCGAGCATCAGTTCTAGCAGTTCAGACTCACAACACCTTTACTACAACACTTTTAGTTAATATGAAAAATATTAATAAAATTGTGAGAACGCTGGAATGAATGTTAAGAACGATGTTTTGTGAATAAGTATGGAGGTATTTTTAATGTTTAGTAGTGTATTTTTAATGTTTCCAAATTTATGCAGTCACTGAAGCTACCTCGCCAAATATTGCTGCCAGCGAAGACACAGCAAGAAGACAAGGGGTCTTACCGGCGGAGGGATGCCGATGGTGTCTCCTACAGTGGACGCCCACCACACCATCAAGTACGAGAAGATGGCGATCCAAAAAATGCTCCCAAAAAATGCGATGACGAAGAAACGTTTACCTGGAACATTAGTAAAGCAATTTGTTCATTAGCAATCACTCGAAAAATTTGTGTACGTTTAAGGGAACATTTATCAATTAAGATTCTGTGTAGTATAAGCATCCTCTGCATGTACTTCGCTTGACTATAGCAGTGAAATCAAAGTGTTTTAAACAAAAGATTCTAAAAAAAAGTTCTGGTCAGTTACAATTATGATTTCTAGCAAACGCTCGAATGGGATGTCAACTTATACAGTTTCTTGAAATTGCTTCTTTCAGAACGGAAACAAATTTGGTCTTACATCACAACGCTATTATAACGCTCGTCTGATGCGAAAACTTTACTACACTGCTGGTGTAACGCACCTCGGCCAGTCTACTAAGACCAGCCTTGCTTCAGCTAGCCATTACTCGAGGAAGAGCAATTAAGAGCAAGCAGCTTGGAGCCTCCTTGATGTGGCTGGCGGTCGAAGAACAGGATTTACGTTGTCCAGAACGCGCCATTACTGAGTTAACTGATGAAGGCGGTGATTATGCCAGATAAGAATATCTCCAGCGGGAAAAATTTTGCAGAATAGTTTTACTTACCAACGAGAAATCTAGTGATTCAAACTTGTTCCATTTTATCAAAAATGCAGTCACTATGAATATTCAATAATACGAATAATTTTGATCTTCATACAGCTCTATTAATTTTGACCACATGAAACAAAAAAACTTGTTTAAAAAGGAGAGGATCATAAGTAAAAATTTAAAAATGCTTAGAAGGTGTTTTCAAGTTATATCCCCACCGACGTTTTTTCTCAGGACTAAAAACAGATAGAAAGATGCAGTTTGTTTTAAAATGTGCGTGCACTCGTTGTAAATGCGTGACAGAAATGACAGCTCTGTACTGCACACAGAACTCTAGCAGCAGCGACGAGAGTAATAACTTTTTTATACTTAAAATGACGTATGGCGCCTGTCTCTCATCCATTGTCATAATCGATGAAAAGAAAGTCCCCTTCATGCCGTCATCATGCATCAATATTGTCTGGTAACATGCCCCACACACAGTCTTGTGGCCGTCTGTTAGCATTAGTGACACCCACCTGGAGGACACTTCGTATTTTCAGGTCTTCATGCAGGATTGTGCGCAATGATCCCACAGAAATGTCAACTTTGGAGGTGATGTGTTCTAAATTCATTCGGTAGTCTTTCAAAGCAACTTTTTCAACTCGCTTGACTGTGTTGTCGGACTGGATAGTGCAAGGCCCACGTTCTACCCTCTTTCAACTGCCACACCCACGAATGCACGTTAGAGACATTCATGACACCATCACCACATGTCTCAGTTAACTGACAATGAATTTAAATTGGTGTCACAGCACTCATATCAAGAAAATGAATGATTACATACTGTTCTTGTAATGAGAATGTCGCCATTTTAAGTATCAAAACCAGTCCTCACTCTTGGCGCTACCGTTAGAGTTCCGTGTGCCCTATAGTGATGCAATCGCTGTCACGCATTCACAACGAGAGCACGCATATTTTAATACAAACCGCAGGATTTTATCCGTTTCCAATCTTGAAAAAAAACGGAGTGGTTATAACTTGAATGCCCCTGGTACTGTTTTTCAGGATGAAATGATAACTAACGGCTGGGAGACTAGACACAGAGTCTCTGAAGAGGACAGTGACAGCGTGAGACGGTAACTATGGGTTCCTGTTTAGTTCTGTCGGCTCACCAGGTTTGCCAGGCTCATGAAATTAGAGGGTCTGTCTCATGAGACAAGCCGCGCCGAGTTTGTTCTTAGTAGAACCTGGTCACGCATGACTCGCGTGAGGACATTTTTGGAGCATGAGACCATTCTCAACAAAATAGCATGAAATGCCAAGACAAAATAAGTCTACGCCACAGCAATAAAACAAGAATAAACATGTGAATGAACGACGCTCATCAGCAGTAAAGGCGCAGTAATTCCTATAAATATAGAAAACAAATTTACTGTAGCTGAGGGTCGATTAGTGACCAAGTAAAGGGCTACGGCTCTTCGTCGTTAATCATTCTGATGAACAACAAATTGTTCAGGTGATGAAGTCTCAAAATTGTCTTTGCCTGATTCTAAGTTTATGTAGCTGCTTTCATTATATTTCATTTTCAGATCTTAATATTACGGGCATATTATTTGGCCCTTTTCGTAATATATCGACCACCCATTCCTAGGTAAGTGAATTTGATTCAGGAGCGATTGCTCGTTTTTCTATTAAATATTAAAAATTTCAACAAGTTGTTTTAATTTACCATATGACCCACGATTTTCTATTTTTTATTTACTTTTATCGGAGAAAGTGGGTATTGTCACTACATACAGACAGAAAACTGTGTTGGAATACAAACCGAAACTCTAAGCATTGTACCATATAAACATGTAGTACTCAAAGGTAACTGCTAATCTAGTAGTCCGGTAGAAATATTCTCACGGTCAGATATGCAAATTGTGGAGTTTGTCAGGCCTCAATAAAAAGCTTTGTGTTCAGGCAGGACCAGGTTACAATGCCTGACCCTGAGAGTGTTCATCACAAGCCAAGTCCTTGCTGCTCAGTCTCATAGCCGGCATCGATTCCTTGCTTCTAAGAACGAATGGCAAGTATTACCCTCTGAGGTTCTATGTGTTCATTTCTCTCTAGTGGGGTGATCTCCAAGGGTTTACCTCTAGCTTTCCCGGTGAGGACGAATTGATTGTCTCATCCACATAGAGAGAAAAAATCTTTCTAGCGGCTCACCAGTCCAACATGAGTTGCCACCTCCAGCTTACGAGACACTCACTTGGAGTAGACAAGCCACTCACCTCGAGGCGTTCTGGTGTCGGGCATTGTCAGCCAGAGCGGGATGATGATGGGAGCCACGAAGAGGTATGTTAGGCGCTTGCGCCAGGTGTCGGGCCAGCTCAGGTCGATGGGCTTGTTCTCGTCATCTTCCTCCGCCTCCATTTGCTGCGCCACACAAACAATAATCATGAGTGATGAATGCCCTCCATCAATGCAAACGACGCTTACCGAAACCTTCAGGTGTCCAGTATAATTACGATGAATGATGTAAGCTCTTCCTTTCAACTTCAGTAGGGTCAGAACCTGTCAAGGTAATGGCAACATTCTGATGAAAAATGCAAGTTTTTATCAACTACGCGCGCGGTCATTTTATTGGCAGGCATGAGGCAAAGACCCAAATCGTTGAAGTAGATGGATCAAATATCGAAAATAAAACTAATACGCACACAAGTATATTTTTTCGGAATACGTCTTATGTTCCGACAGCGTGTTGGGCGTGAGTACTTCAAGCTGTCTCTCGTCTTCACACCGGGTAGGAAAAACGACTCCTGACGTTGCTCTTCCCCGTCCTGTGCACGAGACTCCTCAACTCACCAGAGGCACTGGGTACTGCAGCCACGAAGGGGCAGAGGGCAGAGGGCAGGTCAGGCAAATCAGCAAGACGTGTTTAAGCGATCGGCCGGTCGCTGGTCGGCCTCGCTCGGGTGCCATCATCCCATCAAGGATAAGTGTGATTTGGGGACAAGTTTGTAGTGGAAATGTTGACTAGGACTTAGAAGAACCAACGACATTTTATACCTTGAAATAGTATCACCACAATGCATCAATTAAAGCCTACATCTGAATTCATATCTAAATGTAAATTCTATTCATGTTGTTTTCACGAGTTGTTTTATATACTTCTCATTTATGTAGTCGCCTGTGTCTAAATATAAAATCAGCTCGCAAAACTGGGTCGACAATCTACGCATACACACACACAAGCAGTAGCAGGAGCTTACTCAGTCGTACAACTATAATAAAAAGATGATGTCGCTGTCTGTTCTTAATTTTCTCTGAGGTTAAGCTTTCAGAAGCTCCTGCCTACATGGGCAGGGTACACTCCTGCACGTTGTATGCGTTTTAGAAGTTTTAACCTCAAGAGACATGTAAGTGAAAGGAGGCAGGGTATCATAAGTCTCCTTCCACTTTGGCAGCGAACTTTACGGATCACCTAAGGGCGTAGGGACCTGAATTCAACTATTCTAAGGCCGGTCAACACGCAGCTCAGATTTACTTCCCATGCACTTGTCTGCTGACAATGCAGCGCAGGGGAGAAAACACACACAGCCTGAGATGACAGGAGATCAATGAGCACCAAACGCAGTCACTGAGCACAGAGGCAGTGAGAAGCATCAGCAATTGGAATGAACACAAGAAAAGGAACATTTGCAGGTGACTAAGAGACGCACTTATTTAACGGCGTTAACGTAAAGTCGCACATTTTTTCTTCCATAATTCGCTCTTTTCTTTACCGATTTTAAATCAAATTTGCTCTAAAATAGTGTCCAGTTTGAAGGCAATTAACTTACTCCAAGGCAAGAAAATATTTACGATAGTGTGAGACGCTTTCTGATTTGAAGCTCCTAATGAACGCCTCCAACTTCTGGCCTCTGCCGTAGTTAAATAAGTCAATGTGACCATCATAGAACCTCAGTGTAATGAAGATACAGTGTAGTGAGGGTACAGTGTAGTGAGGGTACAGTGTAGTGAGGGCACAGTGTAGTGAGAGCACCGTGTAGTGAGAGCACCGTGTAGTGAGAGCACCGTGTAGTGAGAGCACCGTGTAGTGAGGGCACAGTGTAGTGAGGGCACAGTGTGGTGAGAGTACAGTGTGGTGAGGGTACAGTGTAGTGAGGGTACAGTGTGGTGAGGGTACAGTGTGGTGAGGGTACAGTGTAGTGAGGGTACAGTGTAGTGAGGGTACAGTGTAGTGAGGGTACAGTGTAGTGGGGCACAGTGTAGTGAGGGTACAGTGTAGTGAGGGTACAGTGTAGTGAGGGTACAGTGTAGTAGGGCACAGTGTAGTGAGGGTACAGTGCAGTGAGAGCACAGTGTAATGAGGGCACAGTGTAATAAGAACACAACAGGCAGTGCTACTGCAGGAGACTCAAGTGAGGTCTAAGGACGTGCCAGGGGCCTCTACAATAAGTACAGGACTTCAACATGTAATTTGCTGGTACAAGAAGTCCTCGTGCGTGCCATTCCTAGGTGCACATTAGAGCAAGACACGCACTTCTCAAACTGACCTAAATGTTCACAGTTTTGAATGGGTGAAGTAAAGTTAACAGATATTACACTTGATGGGCGAATGGGCAAGAAGGTGAAAGATGAGTGAGAGGGTGAGAAGGTGAAAGATGAGTGAGAGGGTGAGAAGGGGAAAGATGAGTGAGAGGGTGAGAAGGTGAAAGATGAGTGAAAGGGTGAGAAGGTGAA
>VCRD01003519.1:0-59895 GCA_006783055.1 Trinorchestia longiramus
TTTCACGAGAGGACGTGAAAAGAGTTGTGAGATCATGTGAACGATGTCAGTCAATTGATCCTGCTCCGTTGAAGCACGAACCAGGAGCAGTAAGCGTGAAAACCAATTGGAGCCGCTTGGCCATCGACGTCACGCATTATAGAGGACGACCCTATTTATCTATGGTTGATTGCGGTCCAGGACGCTTTGCAGTGTGGCGAGAACTGAGAAGAGAAAACACGCAATGCATCGTCACAGAATTAACCAGTATTTTATTGGAAAGGGGCCCAGTCGACAAGCTATTGATGGCCAACAGTACAGTTTTCCGGTCTCAGATGTTAGCAGATATGCTGCGAGAATGGAATGTTGAAAGAGTGTTTAGAGCTACGTACCGACCTGCAGGAAATGGAATAGTGGAACGGCACCACTGAACGGTGAAAGCAATCGCAGAAAGAGGAAGAATTTCGCCAATTGAGGCTGTGTATTGGTACAATAGCGCGCCTAGATCTGGGCAAGATGAGCTGTCTGTGCCTCAACGCTCGGTGTGTAAATACGAATGGAGGTATCCGTCAGTATGTCTGACAAGAGTAGAAGGAAGCCAACATAATGATTTGGCAATACGAGCGGGAGAAGAAGTGTGGGTAAAACCACCTAATGCAAACTGCACTACACAGTGGGGCAGAGGTGTGGGAACAGGAGTGACCTCATCAAATAATATTGAAGTGGATGGGGTGCCAAGACACGTACTTGACGTGCGCTCAGTAGTTCCTCCTTTACTCCGAGACGAAAAAGCTGGGGATGAGAGAGGTGGGGAGCTGTCATCGGTCCAAGAGAAGCAAATGAAAGTTGAAAAAAGTGGGGGTGAGAATGAACCACAGCAGATGAAGAGAGATAGAAGACCTCCCGCCTGGATCACCGACTACATTAGAGTTTAGATGTTTAAATTATCATTTAGATGTAGATAGACAGTTTAGATGTCTAAATTATCATTTAGATGTAGATAGATTATGGTAGTTAAGGTAGTGGCAAAATGTCGACTCCGTAGCAGTAAGAAATTTATCTAAAGCATTGTGATTTTAAAATGCCACAATGTATAAATTAGTAATTGGCACCTCAACGGCGACGCCTGAGCTGGAGTGAGGGATGATGCGGGGGCAGCGTCAGTTGCGGGTTGGGTACTGTCACAGTACAGTAAAGACTAATAGGACCACTTATGAGTTTTCGGACTTTTGACGTCATGGAATTATGTGAGGGGTGAGGGGGGTCTCAGTGACGTACACGCGTCAACCAATCATGGCGCACAAGTGGTGTGCCATGCGCAAGTCAACCAATCATTGGTTCACAAGTTAGGCCAACGGGCACTTCGTCAAATTTATGCTAATTTCAAAGCAATAAAAAACAATGTGAAACATCTTGAAACAATGGTCTAATGCTGGTGTGTCGCATTCGCTACTAAATAAATACATATAATTTAGATAAGAATTACGAGATGCAATAGAGTGTAGAGATAGAATTAAACAATCAATGCACATGAGCATAAAAATTATTAGAAATATCTTGTTTTTCTCTGTAATTTGATTGTAGCTCCGCTTCTACCATTGAAATTCCATTTTCATACCCACAATGATATATACTTTTGAATAAAATACTCTGGGATGCTCTAAGTGCACTCAGTTCATACATAATAGAAGATGCAAAAATAACTTCATCAGTCTTGATATTCGCTATGAGGATACGATAAATTAGGACCAAAAAATTATAATTTTCATATTACAGAGAAGTTATAATTTTCTAGATCGAGTAACATAGAAAGGAGTTTCAGTCCAACAAGTTGAATTTTGTAATTTTTCTATTATTTTCTTTCAAACTACGTAACAGAAAAGTCATATGTACTTGTTCTATAAATGTTATTATTAAGTAAAGGTTCATTAAACAATATTAGACGGGCTTGTTAATTTTGACACTGAACCTCCCAGGCCCACTTCGTTGTGCTAGTGTTAAAATGGTTTAAACGTCTCGTGTTACTATAGCTCCAGTGGCCCAGTGGTTAGGGGATTGGAAGTAAAATTGCGGTTATGAGAAGGTCGTACGATCGACCCCAGCCGTGCCCGGTTGTGTTTTTTATCATCTCGGTATTCGAAGCCCCGCCCCTTCAAAAATTTACCAATGGTCTCAATTTACGTCATGGATCACGTTCCCGCCTAAAAACCGTTGTTGGGGTGGTCATTACCAACCCCTCCCCCATATGGCCGTACTTCTCTTTACTGTACTGTGGTACTGTCGTGTGCGTATCGGAGCCGTAGGTGTGTGAGCAAGAAACGGCTCAGGTGCAGGTTGTAGGCCGGTTGTTCGTTAGAAGTAGTCGTTGTCTTGGAGATCTGTACTCGTAAAATAGTAGGCTAAGCAGATTCAGTTACTAACAGTGGTATAGGGATAATAGTCACGCGAGTAGAGGTTGTGTGTCATGGTCGAAGGTTATTGATGTCGCATCGTCTACGGTTAGAAGACATCCAGTCGTTACGTGGAGCTCCGCTGACGGACGACCAAGCCAAATAGAGGTAAGCGAATTCGTGTTAGAAAATACCGCAGAGTTGCAACTACTAGTCTTAACAACATCTATGTTAGAATTATCAGTGCTAGATTCGTTTTTTTATGAGAGTAATATATGAAAAGAGCCTTCTGACACAATTCTCATGTAGACATGAACTTCCCACACGAGATTGGAAAAATATGAATGAATATAAATAATACGATTTTTCAGTACTCTATTTGGGATTACTTAATTCTCATAATGATATAAAGTTTGAACATTAAAAGACTAAAATTACCTTTTCCTCATTCGCATCATTTTATTTCAGTGCCTATTTTGACATCATTTAAACATAATCGAATTCTATCTCCAGGCATATTTCATATTCTACTGTTGTATTTTCACGATGAATATTAATCATAGTAAATTATGACAACACTAATACTCTGAATTTAGTTCTCATGTACTCATGCATCAATTCATGTATGAGTTCTCTCTGAAAATCGATTTATTGAAAGAAAACAGAATGCAATCTTGACTAGTTTTTATGGGTTACAAAACCTGTTTTTAGGAGCTATTACGACTTCAGCTCAGGCATGAATTCAAATCCCATTGAAAGAGGGTGTTTTTTTCAAAAGTGCCCCTATTATGAAACAGCATTATTAATATTTTGACGATTACTGACAGCATAAACTGTCCGCGCTTGTTGTATTCAACCGACTACTGACAGCATAAGCTGTTCACGCACTGCTGTACCACGGCGGCGCCGGCAGCTATTGCTGTCATGCCTCTGGTGCCCTTCAGTTTCGTACGAGGCGGTAGTGAATATTTTTTCTCTAAGCTTTTCCGCAAGTTCCCAGTCGTGTATTTTCAGCTCTTTCCACCCATCAACCATGCACAAAAGAGTTGTTTGAGTAAGGAGGAAATTCAGGAGTTGATTGAAAATATTGATGAAAGTGAATCAGACTTCAGTGAGCCTTCTGATTCCGATAATGAATCTAATTCTACTTCTAAAAGTGAATCAGATAGTGATAATGAAAATGAGATATTGCATATCTTGCAGACTGAGTAGCTACAGGAAAAGAACGTGCGTCATTTGCATTTACTGCAGATTCTGGGGTAAAATTTGAAGTGGAAAATAAAAGCTCTCCTATCGAGTTTTTTGAAAAATATTTTGATGTTGATTTTTTCCTTGATAGCCAATGAAAGAAACAGATATGCTAAGCAGGTTATTGGTGAAAAAAGCAAGAAACCGCTTGCCAGTAAACCGCGAATAAAGTCATGGTTTTGGTACATCATCTGAAGAGTTAAAAGTTTATGTTGCATTGCTAATTTTACAAGGTGTTAAGGGGTCAAAGAGTTTTACCTATAAAGAGGTTGGAGCTGCCAAGTCTAGAGTTGATTTTATAGTGACTCTGAGTGGAGAAATGATAGCAAAATATAAACCATCTTTACTAACTCCATCTTGAAGTGATGGAAAACCAATTGATATTACAGCTGAGCCCTCAAAACTCATTGGAAGGCATTTTCCCGACTATTGCCCTGCAACAGAAAAAAGGGCTCATCCATTACGCCGCTGCGCCCAATGTCAAAAGAATAAGATACGAAAAACCTTTGCTTACTGGTGCCCGGATTGGGCTGTTGGATTGTGCGTTGCACCATGTTTTTGTCTGTGGCATACAGAACAATAATCTACAGAAGTTTCTAAGTATGTAATCGGAAAGTAATCATTAAATTTTCATTGTTTAAAATATGTCCACATTTAACTGAGGTATGTAATCAGTAATTAATAACAATTTTGGTTATTAAATATTTCCCCGTTTATTTATCGGTAGCACATAAATTTATGTTTGTATATTATACATAAAAAATATATTTGCAATGAGGTCCATGGATGAAAAAAATAGGCATTGTCACTGTGCGCATTGTCTCGAGTAGAGAGTGACTAGTGACCATACGGAAAGAGCTGCAGTGATACACCGGTGACGCTGTAGATGGCACCACGTCACTTTGGGGTGACTGTTAATAAGTTAAAACTTAACGACTAACATTGCTTAACAATAAAATTGCACTCAAACACGCATGCTTCTTCCATGCAGGTATGATTATTCCCAATTAAACTAAAATATTCTCTGACTGAGACAAAGTTTGCAGAAATAGCCTACAAATTAATTCATAGGTACCGGTAATTTGTAGATTATTGGCTAGCGTTGTAGCAATTCATTGTTGAATGTACAAGTTTGAATCCCCACAATGCCCTCGGGTTTCACAACGAGTTCATCGTTTTGTGGCACTCGATTCCAGCTGGACCCTAATACGTAACCATCTGTGGGATATGGTGAATCATCATATTCATAACCTGTTAAAATGTATGGAGTTGATGGGAACGACTCTTTCAATTGAAAAATGCAGAAGTGTAATATCTGTGTAGAGTAGTAATTTACTGTCTACGTAGCGGCTGTACATAAAACTATCGATTTCGTTGCAATTGGAGTGTGATAAACGAACGCGTCAGATTAAAGGGCTCATTATTCTTCACCTGCGAAGACGTGATGAGATCTAGCACAAGACGACCGGTCAAAAAAGAGTCGTTTTGTTGATTTTTTCTACATATTTTTTAAAAATAGTTGACTCTTTAATGTAATAAAATGATAGATTTGAAATTATTGGATGTATGTACTGTGACACGCAAAAGTATTCAATACATCGAATTATTTTTTAAAATCTCTAATTCTATTCAATAATTTTAGTTCAAATGGGCATGAATAATTCATTTCAACGTAAATAGTAGGTTCTCAACAGGATACTAAGAATCATTTCGTTTTTATTATTTATTGGGAAAAATATCAAAAGTGCTTACGCAAAAGTATTCAATACCCTCTATATCATATATTTTTAGCCATATTATACCATTTCATTTGACGTGCATCTTAATATGAGTCACTTTTGTTTTGATATGAAAGCATTTCAGCCAATTACGGATGTATGTGTGTCCACCTATTTGAACCGGTAACCTCCATTGTGAACATTTAAAGCTACAGACTGTGTAATTTTCGAATATTGAGAAACTGTTCAATCAAAAGAGTTATCTAATGACATTTACAAGCGCATAGTGAACCTGTACAGGGAAGGAAAGGGATACAGGAAGATATCCCAGGCTTCGAAAGTTAACGTAAACACGGCTGGGACCGTGGTCAGAATGGAGGGTTAAAGACTAATTCTGTAACCAATGCGTCCAAGACCGGCCGTCAGAGGAAGATCAATGGTGCAATAGAAAGGTTAGTCATCAGAAAAGTGAAACACAGCCCACTTGTGACTCATAACGAGGTAAGAGAAGATTTGCAGATGGCTGCAGCAACAAAGACACCATCCGTCGAACTTTTCACCGGAGTGGCATTAACTCAAGGTCACCTAGAAAAACTCCTTCACTGAAGAAGAAACAAGTTTCTAACTGTTTGAAATTTGAAGACAAATATGAAGAAAAACCAGACATATTTTGAGATTCTATTGTCTGGTTTGATGAAACGAAGATGAAACTTTTTGGACACAACGTTACAGGCACTGTTTGGAGGAAAAATAGTGAAGCCTATGCTTCAAGAAAAACTATCCCAACTGTTCAATTTGGAGAGGGAAGTATTATTGTTTGGAGATGTTTCTCTTGACGTGGAACTAAAGAATTTAAGGTAATTGAAAGAAGAATGAACGCTACCATGTACAGAGACATTCACAATGAAAAACTTTTCAGATCTATCAATTCCTTCCAATCTGAGGGAAATTGGGTCTTTCAGCAAGACAACAACCCAAAAGACACATCAAACTAATAAAAATATGGTTTGATGGCAATAAAATTGATGTTATCAAGTGGCCCAGCCAGTCATCTGACCTAAACCAGATTGAGAATTTGTGAAGGATTCTTAAAATTAGTGTCCACAAAAAGAATTCACAAAATATCAAAGATCTAAAAGTTTTCTGCGTTGAAGAGTGGTCCCGTGTTACACCTGAAACATGTAAGAAGTTCACCAGAAACTATGCAAACAGTTTCAATGCTGTAAAACACAACAAGGGAGATGCAACTAAATATTAAATACATGTATTGAATAGCTTTGCGTCAGCCCTTCTGATATTTTTCTCAAAAGATAATAAAAAACGTAATGATTCAAATTATCCTTTTGAGAACTTACCATTTACGTTGAAATGAATAATTCATGTTCATTTGAGGTAATATTATTGATTTGAATTTGAGGTTTTTATAATAATTCGATCTATTGAACACTTTTGCATGTCACTGTATGTCTGTTGTGTACCTGTACAAATACATTCAAGCTCAAAAATTTCTAGAAACTTTCTAAGAAAACATGACTTATATAATCCAAATATGATAATGATCTTAGATAGAAAAGATATAAAATCAGTGTGACATTAAATTTTTTGTAATGGTTGTCATATTACAATTCAGAAATTTAAAGGACATGAGAAAACTTTAAGACAGGGAAAAAACTTAAACAAAAAATTAAAATCTGATTCATATTTAATGAATCTAAGTATTATTGTGATCCATGTAAAATAGGAGTGACTGATAAATATGCACATGCAATACTTTGAAACAATTTAGAATTACTTATGGGTGTAAACTTAGAGTTCTCAAAGCTGTTTTAAATGAGATCTATTTTTTGTAATTACAGTTATTGATCCTAGTGTTTCCATGAACAATATCACCACGGAAGTAAAGTCGATCATTAAGAAACAAATGTTCAATAATATGAAACTGCAATTAATAGAAGCATAGTTTGATAAAGTGAGTGTGGAAAATGAAAAATAACACCGTGAAGCATGGTTTAACTGTGGGAAATTTATCAACATATTGTGGAGATTTATCTACACCATCATTCTCAAGGCTTAAAATACAGTTCCAAATTTGAATTTAGAATCTGTGTATTTAAATTTGGTTTTAGAACAATCAATATATTTAACTTCAATTCAGAACAAACTTTATTAAATTCTCAAGTTAAAACAGGGTAGGATCCTTCCAGTCACCATGAACAGACTTTATTACTTCTTTTAAATATACGGCGCACTTACAAACACCCCAGAGCTCTGATGTAGCCGCAACGAGCCTGCAATTCTATTAACACCTACGAACGGCGCGGGCGGACTCATAGAGTTCAGTCTCCACAGCAGTAAGTCAACTGGTATAAGTTAAAAGCTGACCGAAACTCAGAAGGGGGTCTAAGGACCGGCAAAGGAATGGAATTTTCACCAGAAAGTAGGGCTATGAAGAACTTTGCTTGTGACGAACACAGGGGAAACATGCTTCCAGAGTCTCCTCAGTCAGGTAGGAAACCCCCAACTGCACATTAGGTGAAAACAGAAAAGGGTCCTCACTAACCCATTATACAGACGAGGTATATGATAATGAAGATTATGCTCGAGTAAGTAAATTCATACCCAACCAGGCAAGCATTGTTGCAGAACCGGAAGAACGACAAAGGAGAAGGAAGGACCAAGAGGTGGGCGTTCACTGTCACAGTCTCTACAAAAATTTATAACGGTGAAGACGCTACTAAAAAGTGTATAAAATATTTAGAAGAAGAAACAAAGAGGAATTATGAATTTTCAAAAGCAAATTACCAAAGAAAATTATAAATGTAGAGATCATAACCGTCTTACAGGTATATTCCGAGAAGCTGCTCCTCTAAAGAGTCACTTTAAGATAAAAATCCAAATAATATCCCAACATTTTTACATAACTTATCGAAGCACGATGTTCACTTTTATCTAAAATATTTTGGAGAGAGGCCTGTAAAATTTAATGTTATTCCACTAACTGATGAAGAATATATTAGTTTTACTCGGACAGTATAAGTAGATTTATATTTGTCCAAATAATTAAGATCATATAAAATATAACGAAAGATTTGTGATTCTTAGATACATTTAGATTTATGTCATTCTCTTTAGATAACTTATTAAACAATTTAACGGATTACAAAGAGTTATCAAAATATTTTCCATGTAAAAAACAGTTCAAGTTAATAAACAAATAACACATTAATCCATACAAATATGTTGATACTTATGATAAAACGAGTAGCGAAAGTTTACCAATTAGAAGTGAATTTCACGTAGATTGAAAAATACACATAACAGAGGATGAATTTCAACATGCACTAAATGTTTAGCAAGTATTCAATTGTAAAACATTCAAAGGCTGCCACACTTTATATCTGAAAATAGATACATTATTGCTAGGTGATGCTTTTGAAAACTAAAGAAGAATATGGAATAAAACTTATTCAGTTGATCCAGCCCATTATTTTACAGCGCCTGGATTAGCATTCGATGCATTACTAAAACAATCAAAAATGTAAGTATATATATTCAATATCAAGATATGTGTTTATTCATTGAAAAAGTATAGAAGGAGGAATTTCAAGTACATCAAAACTATGTGCAAAAACAAATAATCAACATATACCTGAGACATCTACACATAATTGACATCCATTGATACCAACGATTCATACGGATGGAAAATGTCTCAGAAATTACAGACAGGAACTTTGACAGGGAAAAAACAAAACTGTAAGTTAGAAACAATGAAAGTTATATTTCATATAACTTTCATGAGCGCCCAGCTTTTCCAAACCATTATAGCATTAACAAATTTAGAAGCTCGTTTAACATAATCAGGTTCATTAGAATCTACTGCAATTTCAGCAGCGATTTTTGCTGAAATATCATCTGCATAATTTCTATCTTTCGTTTTAGGATATTGAGAATAGAAAATGTCATGTTTTTTACCCCCTTGATCTAATGAATTAATCTCTTGATAACTTTCTTGAATCATTTTTTGAACTTTAGTACCAGGACTGCAAAATAAGTAGCTACATTTTTTTATTGAACCTGATTTTTTTGGGGGACTTATTCGGATTAAACATTAAAAGGTAGTTTTAAATGTATCTCAGGTAAAGGAAGTTTCCTAAGCATTGTATTCACAAAATTTTTTCCACCTTTCAACTATTAAGGAGCGATTTTAACTTTTTCAAATAGTTTTGATTCCCAGCAAATAACGTAGCCACGTAATTTGATGCTGTGTTTTTATAGAGTCTCATTTTATAAGAACATTGGTATGAAGTTATTTTTTCGTGCATATTGTTTTATAGATAGTCTGTTTATTCAATGCTCTTTTACATTGGACCAAAGTGATTTTCCGTCCCATTGTTTATCTTCCCCCCTTTGCATTTTTATTCACATAAATCTTTGTTTTATATGTAACAATATAGTTTTCCTCTAAGACCAAAAAATTCTTGGATTGGGATTCTCTTTCATTTTTCCTACTTCTTTATTTATAATACATTTGAGTATAGAAAATATTCTGTCAGACAATTTCATATATCATATAAATCTTTTTTTTATATCGTAACAACAAATCTGTATCAGTAAATAATAAATCTACTTTGTTTTCGTATTTTTTCTTAATATGATTACGATAGAAATCATACGTTAATGTTTTACTTATATCCAATATAGAAATTCCTACGTCGATTGGATTCTCAAATTTAAATCTTTGTTTTTGCATACGACAAGCAATTAAATTTTTTAGGAATATTTTGAAGGTCTTAAATATTTTTTGTTAATCTGCTGAATTCCTTATTTATTTTCACTAAATTCTCTTCCACTCTATCTCTTATGTTTTCCATAGCACTGAATTATTCAGTAAAGGGTAAAAATCTTTATCAAATTGGTATTTAGTCTGTTGGCGCTGTTTTGCATTAACGTCACTGTAAGGCTTCATACGCACGCTCTCGTTAAATTTTAATATTCTGTAATATTTTCTGACTTTAGTCCTAAATTCAAAAACTATTTCAAAGATTTATGATCAACATCGTATTTTTCTCGTTTAATGAGATGACGAATCAACTTTTTTAAATCTTCAATTTTAATATTTTCTGGCGCTAATGGTAAATCATTAGGAATATTATACAATTCTTTAGGACAATTTAAATAGAGTATTAGAATAAAACTTTCATTTATTCTAACTTACAGTTAGAATTTTTAGATTTAAAATTTCATGTCAGAAATTTCTGTGACATTTTCCACCAGTATAAATAGTTGGTATCAATAGATGTCAGTTATGTGAAGATATTTCAGGCATATATGGATTATTTGCGTATGCACATCGTTTTGACATAGTTGAAAATCAACCTCTTATGTCTTATTTAATGACAAATACATATCTTTTATCTTAAAGTGACACTTCAGATGAGCAGCTTTTCGGAATATACCTGTAAAATGGCTATGATCTCTACATTAAAATTTTCTTTAGTATTTTTTTTACATACATAACATCTTTTTGCGTTTTGATGTTCTCGAAATTTGTCTGGAAGTAGGTACATTTTAAATTTGCTTTTGAAAATTCATAATTTTTCGTTGTTTCTTCTTCTAAATATTTTATAAACTTCTTAGTAGCGTCTTCACTGTTATAAATTTTTATAGAGACTCCGACAGTGAACGCCACCTCTTGGTCCGTCCTTCTCCTTTGTCGATCTACCGGTTCTGCAATGATGCTTTCTTAGTTAGGTATGAATTTACTTACTCCAGCATACTCTTCATTGTCATATATGTCATCTGTATAATGGGTTAGTGAGGACCCTTTTCTGTTTTCACCTAATGTGCAGTTGGGGGTTTCCGACCTGACTGAGGAGACTCTGGAAGTATGTTTCCCTTGTGTTCGTCTCGTCCTGCAAGCAAATTTCTTCATAACCTTACTTCCTGGGGAAAATTCCATTTCTTTGACGGTCCTTAGACCGCCTCCTGAGTTTTGGTCAGCTTTTATTATAACTTATACCAGTTGACTTACTGCTTGTGGAGACTGAGCTCTAGGAGTCCGCCCGCACCGTTCGTAAGTGTTAATAGAATTGCGGCTCATTGCTGCTGCATCAGAGCTCTGTGGTGTTTGTAAGTGCATTGTATATTTAAAAGAAGTATTAAAGTTTGTTCATGGTGACTGGAAGGTTCCCACCCTGTTTTAACTTGAGAATTTAATAAAGTTTGTTCTGAAGTGAAGTTAAATATATTGATTTTTCTAAAACCAAATTTAAATACACAGATTGCTCTACAAACTCAAATTTGGAACTTTATTTTAAACCTTGAGCATGATGGTGTGGAACAATCTTCACGATACGTTCATAAATTTCCCACAGTTAAACAATGCTTCACAGTATCATTTTTCATTTTTCACTCTCACTTTATCAAACTATGCTTTTATTAATTACAGTTTCATTTTATTGAATATTTGTTTCTTAATAATCGACTTTACTTCCGTAGTGATATTGTTCATGGAAACACTAGGATCGATAACTGTAATTACGGAGAATAGGTATTTTAAACATTTATCGTTTATAACAGTTTTGAGACGTTAAAAGTTACATCCATAATTTACTGCTTTTTTACGAGTATCACAATAATACTTTAGGTCATTAAATGTAAAACAGAAATTAATTTCAGTTTGAGTTTTTTCCACGTTTTGAAGTCTTCTCATGTCTTTTAAACTTCTTAATTGTGTTATGGAAAAAATCACAAAAATATAATGTTCTACTGATTAGCATATCTTTTCTATCTATGGTCATTTTCATATATGGATTATATAGAGTCATAATTTTCTTAAAATGTTTCTTAAAATTATTGAGCTTGAATGTATTTTTACAGGTGCACAACATTCATACATACACACATCCAGTGATTCCAAATCTATCATTTTATTACATTAAAAAGTTAACTATTTTGAAAAAATTGTAAAAAATAAAAAACACACTTTCTTGACCGGTTGTATTGTGCTAGATTTCATCACGTCTTTGCAGGTGAAGAACGATGAGACCTTCAATCTGACGCGTTCGTTTAACACAATCTAATTGTAACGAAATCTGTCGGTTTATGTACAGCCGCTACGTAGACAGTAAATTACTACTGTACACAGATATTACAATTATGCATTTACAATTGATAGAGTTGTTCCCATCAAGTCCACACATCTTGACAGGTTATGAATATAGCAACTCACCATAACCCACAGATAGTTTCGTCTTAGGGTCCAGGTGGAATCTGGTGCTTAAAGTCGACGAACTCTTGGTAAAACCCGAGGGCTCTGTGGGGATTCGGACCTGTATATTCAACCATGAATTGCGACAACGCTAGCCAATAAGCTACTCATCACCAGATCTTAAGTCTTAATTTTTACGCTATTTCCGCAAACTTTGTCTCAGTCGGAGAATATTTTAGTTTAATATATATAGATTATACCAGCATGGAAGAATTATGCGTATTTGATTACAATTTTATTGGTAAACAATGGTAATTGTTAAGTTTTAATAATTCTGTTACATAATAGAGGCAGCCCCTTACAATGGGATTTGAACTCATGTCTGAGTTGAAATCGGAATAGCTGCTAAAAAGCAGGTTTTCTAACCCATAAAACTGATCGAGATTGCATCCTGTTTTCTTTCAACAAACCAATTTTGAGAGAAAACTTAAACATAAATTGATGTATGAGTATATGTGAACTAAATTCAGATTATAGTGTTATCACAAATGACTATGATAATATTCCTGTGAAAATACAAAAGTACTGTATCAAAAGACCCTAAATAAAATTCGGTTATGCTTTAATAATGTCAAAATAGGCACTGAAATAAAATTATGTAAAACTTAATTTTCAAACTTTATATCAATATGAGAATTGAGTAATCCTAAACAGAGTAATGGAAAATCGTATTATTTATATTCATTCATATTTTTTCAATCTGGTGTGGTAACTTTATATCCACATGAGAATTGTGTCAGAAGGCTCTTTTCATATATTACTCACATAAAAAAACGAGTCTAGTGCTGATAATTCTAACATAGACTTGAACAGTCTGAGAACAGTCTCATCAGAACTGTAAAATGTTGAATTGAGGCAACTGATTATAGTTTCTCTAGGGGATATATTGGTGAGCAAGTTCTTGATATTGAGGGAAACGATAGTTTGGTTCTAAATATTATCAAGGTTTTTTAGTTCATCTGTGTTTTATCACACAAGCCAAGGAAATTATGAGTATCCATGCAGCACCATCATCATGTTTATGGTAAATACCAGATTTACTTACAAATGTACGTCTTAATGATGTGACGTAGTTTATATACTTCGATAACTGAGTATCACGCTAAGGACTCCCGTACTGGAGCCCAAATGATACATCTTAATCTTACAAACCGAGAAAATTATGAGAATTCATGCAATAGCATCGCCATGTTTATGATAGATACCATATTTACTAACAAATGTACGTATTAATGATGTGACGTAGTTTATATACTTCGATAACTGAATATCACGGTAGGGGCTCCCGTACTGGAGCTCCTATGACACATTCGCCACATTTGTCTGTACGTCTCCATGCCGGGCAGTGTAATACACTTGTGTCTGAGAGTAACTATAAAATTATTGATTCTTCCTCCTCTGTTAGAAATCTTAAAATTTTAGAATCCCCTAGTATTTTCAAAGGGAAGCCTGCGTTGAATTAAACAGGCGGCTTATGCCAACTTGAAATTTTGAATAAATTACTTGTGTTTAGTGTATCCCTCAAATTTCATTTAGGATATACTTTATCAACGTTAGTAGTGTTTATTTTTTAGTTTGCAGATGTTTTGTGCATGAATTTATGATAGAGCTGGATTCCCACTTTAAATTAAGAATTGTAACTTCATTGGTATTTTTTCATTTTTGAATTTTGAGCAAGTTAATAGATGGCAAAACATCTTTATGATGTAGGTACATACTCTGATCAAATCCTACTCTTGTTTGTTGGTAAAATGTATAATACATTTTCTGTTCCAAATCGGGCATATGATACTTAACTTCTCGATATTTTGACAATTTAATTATTGATGCACGAGCTGCCGCTCCCCGTTAGTGACCAGATCTCACGTGAGCTTCTCTCACACATTATGTCTCTGTTGTCACAATACAAAGGGAGGTTTAATCGAGATTTCTTTGAGATTCTAGTTAATGAGTGAACCTGGACAAATATCAATATAAGAAAACTATGTTTGTCCGAAACAAACAAGACTGATGTCTATCCTCGCTACACAAACTTTCGTCCAGCCGAAAAATAATTAAAACTTGCGTGTAATTTGAGCACCCAGTTTTTGTTGCATGTAATAGTTGATGTAATTGCATGCTGTAAACAGGCAGCAATGTGATCCTGCGTAAGTTTTTCATTTATGTCAGGAAATTATTATAGTTTATTGTTTACATTTGAAAGTAAATACGAGAAAGGTTTCTTCCTTTGAATTCTAAAGACTGCGGGTCATTTGCTCCTAAGTTCATACCACATTTATATAAGATTAGTATGTAGTCATATTCACATAAATTATAGAATATTTTCTAATCTTATGTACAAATAAAAGTTCTCAAAAAACGTTTGCGTGAGCGGCTAGATTTCCACAGGTTACAGGAGAGGTTTATGTCAGGGAACGATTGTCTCAGTTCTCAATAAAGGCTATGTCTTCCATTGGGCGTAATGGGCGACGTGATCATTTCTCATTTTTCAAAAAATTGTCTTCTGACCATTGAAGAAGTCCTTACTTGCGATCACAAACATTTTGTTTGAGTCGCCTGCAGCAGTTCGTACTAACTAAGCGCTTCGCATTGAGATACAAGTGACTGAAGATGTTCGCCTAATAGAAGATCTACGATGCACATGAGAAGACGTAGTCACCGTTTATTGCAGGGCCCATACAATAGAGGATCAACACCCAGATGAACTCTTCAAGAGTTTGAAGCATTAATTTTTGAGTTCTGAGATAAAACAAAAAAGGTTATCGTAACGAGCATTCTCTTAAGAAAATAGAATGTGAATCTTAATTCCTAAGTGCATCTAATAAACAAAATAGTGAATAGAATGTGTTCAGAAAGAGGTGTCATGTGCATATCCCTATCATCCAAATACGTTGGCAGTCATGATCTATTCAAAAATAATGGCATCCGTTTTAGTGAAGTTGGACAAGCTCTACTGGGGCGTATTACAGTATTGTAAAAAGAATGTTTGAATGTTTTACCCTCCTTCACTGTAGTGCAGTATGATAAACTTTACTTATTGCAATTGCAAGCGAAAAAATCAAAATTGTTTAAATTTACAGCATATCTTTAATCATATTTTAATTAGATTTAAAAAGTGTTATTTTTCTTGACAGTCACGCGATAATTGTGTATTGCGAGTCGTATGATTATTGCGTCTGACGAGTCATATTTTCATACACTATGAGTTCTATAACTATTGTGAACCAAAATTCATATAATTATTGTATGAGATCAATCAGGTAATTATTGATTAAAAAAATATGACACGAAGCCTGACGGTTACTTTTCCTTCTCCTACCATAGTTTACTTCTGATACCTGTGTGTGATTGAGGTGCATGTGCGTAATGGGGATGCCTGTGTGTGATTGAGGTACCTGTGTGTGATTGAGGTGCCTATGTGTGATTGTTGCCTTACCTTTAGGCAGTATGCAAGTTGGATACCAACCCACGAATGAATAACTCGGCCCGTATTTTTTTTAATATTGTATTTTACTTTATTTGTGCATCCGTTACACATGCAGCTTGCCCGTATGCGAGACTGGAATATAAGATTAATACTATTCCTCGGTCATTACTAATTTGGAATCAGAAGTATGGTTGATATCGATAAGTTGAAAAGGGGGGAAAAATAGTTATCGGATAATTTATAACACTTTTTATTATCGTGTCGATTAGCTTAGCTCAATAACACCAAATTATGCTGTTAATCTAACTGTGAACCTTATTTTTACGTTATTTATACGTAAAGCTAGATCCTCTTTCGCGAGAGTATAATTCTTTGTCACCTTCATTTGCTAGCTTTCTTCCAGGTGACTCCGATCACAGGCTTTGCCTGATCATTAGGCCTCAGCCTTGAACAGGATACTGTTCACTTCATTCTTCGTCACAGAGATAACATCAAATTTGAGCGTTGAGACTTCCAGGGCGTAAGATGTGGATTTAATAAACTCTGTGATCACTCCCACATCCCACAATTTTATCACTTGTATTTTGTGTAGATCATCGCTAATGTTTTGTAAAATTCTTCATTGGTTGCCATGTTTTCTTGCACTCTAGTTACGTTTTTTTTTAAATTACGTCTGATTCTTTTTTGATGACTATGCAAACAAATATGTAATATCGGCTCACGCTATGAATATGCTATGCCTACCTATTCACTTTCAAATTCTACAACTGCGCAGATGAAATTCCCACGAAAACATGAAAATGGGAAAAACGAGCTTTACCAATAGGCTTATCTTTAATTACTGAACACAACAATAGCATCAAATGGAGGTGTAATAGTACTCTGGCATTCTGTACTACATATAAGGGCCTGCTCTGACTATGCTGAACGTACGAGTGCGAAAAAATTTTCGAAGGTGCAGAATAAGAATACCTATGTATGGCTGTACCATTCAGGACCATTGTTTCTTACTAAGTCAGCAGATATCAGACTAACAAACTTTGACATTGCTATAAAATCTTTGGATTGCCATTTTTACATTTAAGTATTTTGGATGTATCAATACAAGAAATAATAAATATCTGGAGTCATATATTCTGTTAAATGTTTCTTCCAGTAACATACTAGAAAATCTCCTCACCATCGTACCCTTTTTCCATTCCAATGATCTTAGTTGCGCTTACCATGCCTCCAACGTTTGGCTTGCATCCACTGACCACTCTACGACACAATGTTAATATATTATGTTTGACGCAGTCCCTGAACGAGCCAGTTTCCTTACTTGCTTTCATTCCAGCATGCAATAGCGTTACTCACGTAGTTTCTGTGTTCAAGGGATAGGGTCAGATAAATTTAGAATTTAAAAAGCTGTTCATAAAATTTTGATCATAGTATTCTAGCATCTTTGTACACTTGTGAGTTGAAATGCTTTATCAACGAAATGTTGGATGAGTACATGCAGTAGCTTTCTTACAGCTTCACAAATTTCAACGTATATGAATGATTTTGCCAGTTCTTAGTATATAAGTCTGCAGTGTATGTAGTGTTGATTGAGGAATCATATTTTTTCCTTTTCTTACTTTCAGCTTCCTTGTAACAAAGGTGCACTTGATCGAACCATTTGGAATTTAGGCTTGAGAATTCATCTTTTGCATAACCTTCTTACAACTTGCTACCAAAATCTATATACTTAGTTCCCAGTATGAAAAACATATATGACTGCATTTTACCTGCTCTCGATTCGACCGGCGAAATCCACTTTAGCCTCCAAAAATTCAGTCCCTCTCTATTTGGCCTTTGTTTCCTTATTGGCTAACTATGTTAAATCTTAAGCTCATGATGTTATATATGAGCAAATTTGCAAATGTAGAACAGGAAACTTACTAAAGTTGAACTATGCCACTTAAAATATGCGACTCAGTAACTGCACTCTCGCAGGCCTTAAAGCACAAACTAGATTATGATTTTGCAAGACTTAGAGCCTACAATATGAAACTTTGGTGATCTGTCTCAGGGACAAATTAATAAATTAGAGCTAATTCCCTGCACAGTGAGCCTTGATCGACGGCAGTCGCGGTCAACTTTGCACCAAGAGTGGCTGTTTGTTGGACGGCCTTGTTTATGGAGACACAATGTCAGCGCGGCCGTAATTGGGTCGCATGCTCTGTGGCGGCTGTCCTCCATTGCGCTTTCATTGCATCAGGGAATGTTCCGAAAACTGAAATCAAACAAAACCTTGCAGTTAAATTTAACTTGTGCATCCCGTGATACTTTCAGTTGATTAAGTCTTGTTTCATTTGAAAAGATAATAGAGCAGAAAAAGCATACTACCCCTGAATTTGTATTTTTTCTTCAAGTGGAAGTGTAATGTAAAATATCATAATAATAGCTCCTTCAGGCTGGTTCTGTTCATAGTAAATGAATAATGAATTTCTTCTACCAGAAGCACATTTTGATTAGTAATTAATTCGACTAAAACACAGTATAGATAAAAAAATTAGATGTTTTGCTACGAAATCCAATTCATTTAAATGAGAAAATTGTAAAAAAGATTTCGGTATTAATTTTTTTCCTTATAGCGAATCTACCAAGGTACAAAATTTCCAATGAAAACGGGTGCAAACAACACAAACTCCAAAATACATTGACTGCAAAACATCGCACATCTTGTTGCAAAAGGTGGACCTTATTTTCGTCATTTAAAAAGAGTTATATACCAAGAATATTAGTTTACCTTGCAATTTTTGGAACCCAGCTAACCACCAACAAAATTTAAATGAATAAAATTCTCTAACGGAATTTATACATTGTACGGCGAATGAACATATATTGATGCAGTAAAAGTGCTACGAGGATTTGTTCCTAAAAGCAGCCTGCTCTTTTTATTATATGTTTGACCGAGTGCTCCATGAAATTTGCAATTTTACTGTATCAGAAATAATACTGTAGAATGAAAAAGAGAAACGGTAAATAAATCTCCAGTTCTGGGGATTCTCAATTGATCCGAGCTCAAATGACGAGCCTGATTTGCATTTGATGTAAATAATCCCATGTTTGAATTTACAAGTAAACATTATGTTTGCGTATGATATTTGAACAAGGCTCACTCTTTGTTTCACACTCATTTCAGTAATAACTACATTTTCCTAGTCACTCTCGTTCGGGCTTGTGGGTGTTCACGAAGCTTTTTTCACTGAAAGCTTAGCCTAGATCTAACACTGCACTTGCAACAATTTATACTTGTACCATCCATAAGATTGATGTGATTGCACTGCGCACAAATCAACACATCTAACTGAGGACTGTCGGCCAATAGCATTGATTGAGCTCTATTGACTGAGGAGGAACGAGATCAGAGAGCCGTTCTAGGGGAGTTTAGGCCGAGCTTATCCTTTGTGCCGAGCGCTGGCAGCATAATCGCAATGTGAGCATCATTGCTGAGATGTGAGCACAAGCGCTGCAATGTGAGCACCAGCGCTGCAATGTAAGCACTAGCGCTGTAATAAGAGATCCAGTACTTCAATGTTGGTACCAGCACCGTATTGTGAACACCAGTGCCGTAATACTAGTATCAGTGCTTCAACCTTAGCTCCAGTACTGCAAATGTAATGGTTAGCGCTGCAATGTGACTACCATTACTGTCCTGTGAGTGCCGGTATTGCAATCTAGTCACCAGCCCCATGTAAGTATCAGTCCGATGTGAGCAAGTTAGCTGTTGCCTAAGAACTATCACATAGCCTTTATTGAAGCACACATCTTGCGTTTTTTTAGATGACTCTCTTAGGAATGGATCAATTTTTTTTTGATAATCGTAGTTACAAACAAGAGGTAATAAAAACAGATACATGATTAATATACAATTTCAAGGGGAGTTTCCCATGAATTATATAGTGCCAGAAAACAGTTTTTACGCTTGTTTAAATTTCTAAAATGGATGCGTAGTCGCTTCGAAATAGACTATTAGCGCCTAACATCAACGTTCTTGCAATTTCTCTGGAAAATGAGAATGAAACTATTGAAATCAATCAAGTCAAGAGTGGGAAAATAAAAAGTTTAATACAACAGCATTTTAAAGCAGGATGAAAGATAAGTTGATGTTCTAACACGTGTGCTGCTGATGCGTGATATTTTATAGTTTATCTAGTATCATGAGAACCATACTCAATTTGATATAATCTGTTTGGGACTCTGCACCCACGGATATATCATAATACTAAAAGAAGGCAGAAATAAATCATGTTTCTTAGGATTACTCACATACGGGTATGCAGCGACATTGTAATGTAGAAGTCAGGAATCTTTTGAAAACTGTTCCATGGGCTAATTCCTGTGAACCGAAGAGAATGTGGGCAAGAAAAGTAATAAAGTCTCAGAATTCTAGAAAAGTTTATATCCATACATAGTCGAGTGGTTAATATCTAAGTCTAGTGGAAGGGTTCAAATCTAGGTGAAGTGTAAGGATTATTATATAGGTCTAGTTGAAGGGCTAATATTTAGGTTTAGTGTAAGGGGTAATATCCATGTCAACTAAATGGGTAAATATATAGGTTCAGTGAAAGGGTTTATATCTAGGTTTAGTGGAATTGGTAATATGTAGGTTTAGTGGGAAGATTAATATCTAGACGTATTGGAGGGGTTAATATCTAGGTTTAATGGAAGGGTTAATAAAAAATGGATTACAATTTGAGGTTGGAACTTAAGTTTTCGCATTTCATACAACGTTATCACAAAGGGGTTTCTTTCCAATATTTTTCTTCTTTTTTCACATGATAATGTTGTATGATATTGTTTCATAGAGCCTTAAAATTATAAAGAACTTTATAATCATCCTGTGCACAAAACAAGACACAAAGGCTTATTATGAAGATGCCCAACTTTTTCATCATGACCATCAACTAAATAAGAAGCTGCCTACTATCTCCTACAGGCTCTAGCTTTAGCTTTGGCCAGTTTCCTTTTAAAGCGATTTTTGGGGCGATTTCTTCGCAAATTCTTAGCTGTTCCAATGCAATATCTTTATATATGGGTAAATGTGAAACAATCCTGAGGGAATTGGCGGTTTACTTTTCCCAGGTATTTTGTAGGAGTATCATGCTATTGGTTTCCTGCAACCAATTTCAATGATTTATTCATGGTTTGTGTGTTCCATTTGACGCTCATGCGACAAAGTACTCCGATTTTCAATGAATTCGTCCATTGCAGGTTTGAGTTTCATTTTTTACAAGAGTGAGTTAAAGTTCCCCTTTTGTTTCTCCTGCTTGTTAAACAAGTTGTATCATTCTTAGTTCGATGCATCTCAACAAAAATATGTAGGGATAATTTTCTCACACTATATTTAGTTAATTGTTTGTTTCAATTTTCAACGTTCACTTTTTAAGTATTGTTTCCAATGATTTATGTATTTGTTCATATTTTCATCATTTTTCTTTGATTATTATCTACAGTATAACTTCTGGCCCTTTCAAACGTGAATTCGTATTGCCGCATATGTAGAACTTTAATTTTCTGTTTGAAGTGATGCTCCTTATACTGGGTTTAATTTACATTCTCTTTTCCTTACACTTCAGTTTGAACTCTTATTCTTGCATTCAGTGAAAGCCTTAAGGATAAAATTTCTCCTATCATGCAACTTAATGTAGAGTTTTTACCCGTAGTCAAGTAGCAATTTGAACATCCTTCTATTTTCAGCAGCTTTGGTATGCAAGTTGATACGCCATTTGAAGTCAAAATTGAAAGCTCAAATAGTTATTTTCTGGAACTTTCTTACCGTATGCTTGAGTTTCAAAGCTGCCAACTGCAGACTATGACTTGGCGGGACTGAGGGCTGCAAAGGCAGTAGCAGAACGACAAATTGGAAGTGCGCTTGTAGTTTGTTTGGCATATTCTGAGCACAAATTAAAGGAATTCATCAATTACATTTCCCACAATTGACAAGCGCTCATTCGATATATAATATGTTAATAATATGAATTAATATTATAGTAAGAACACTACATATTATGATCGTCAATAATATTAGTTTTGTGGAGATATGAAAAAGCAGTTGCTTATTTACAGTTTTCTCAAAAATTAAGGTCCGTGTAAAAATGCACGATTTTTGAATTATCACTATAGAATTTTTTATAGTGATATCACTATTATATTTATCACTATTTTATTTTTTATAAACAAAAGTTACGGTAAACGTATGAAAAAATGATTAGACTAAATAAACTGATTTTATTTAACAATGACTCAATAAACAAGACCCTTATGTCACGTTAGCACGTGTGTGACCACCAGCTTGGTCGACTGGTGAGCGAACCCACTTGCGATGCAAGAAGACCTGGGTTCGAAACTGCAACCGCCGTGGTCTGTTTGTGCTGACCATCAGTGGCTATAACTACTTCATGGTACTTAGGTATCGATTCAAGAATGGGCACAAACGCTCGTTCCTAATGCGTCATTTTATTCTTGTGTACATGGATTCAACATCAACATTAAACATAAACAAGTTATTTATGTTACTAACTGATGCCAAATTAAAGGCAAATTCTTTAGAGTTGTCAACGGAATATTTGCTATTTCGAAAAATACATTAAATGAAAGACTACATTTGGGTACTGCAAGGTGATAAAATAGGTCTCTTTGTCTTGTATTGTTTTAGAACTTTAGGTAAACTGTAAAACTCCAACTTGAGATACAACTGAATGACTGCCCTTGAGAAAAACAATCCATATATATAATTCTTTTTCTTCTTTCAGTAAACATGTTCTTTTTATACGTTAGTTTTAGCGGTAGCATTTTCTTAATCGATTCTTCGCTAAATTTTTCCTGGTGAGATAAAATTAGTTTTACTTATGCATTCAAGTTTTGTTTGTCCAGCATTACCCCATTTCCTTTTTCTGATTCCTCCACATGAATTGTATTATCAAAGCTTAACCTTTTAAGAACAAGAAAAGAGTTACAGTCTGTTCTAGACTAAACCTAAACCTAAACTTGTTTAAGAAACAGAAAACATTCTAATATAGACTATAAAACCGGCCAGCAGACTAACAAACAGACGTCAGGACAGTATGTGTAGGGTAGTTCATCTTAGACTATTCAGTATGATGTACCGACAATTTTTTCTTCCAATGAACCTGGGACAAGTGAAATTGATTTGCAATACTCCCTTCGGTCCGCAATTGAAGGGTGGAAAGCATTAGTAGACTACTCGACACATTTTTCATAAACCAAGGATCGTCGAACGAGAGTGGACTACTGTCCTCTAGTCTAGTTTTCTCGTAAGATCATGTCCCGTTGGCGTCGAGGTGAAGTAGACTACATGCAATAGTCTAGTTCACCAGTTCCAAGGCTGCAGAGATGCTGCCCAAGTGTAGTGGACTACTCTCAGTTTACCAAGTCCATATAAGAGAACTAATGTGATTGGTTGGTGTTTTCGTCGAAGAAAATTGTGCACCCTCCTTTTTTTTGTGGGTAACAAATGTAAATTTCTGACTATTGATATTGAGCTCAAAACATTTAAATTATTTTTTGTTATGGTTTTTTGTAAAATGAAGTCATTGTAAACAATTTCGTAGAACGTGCATCTGACTAATCTTGAGGCTTGAAAATTAACTGAAAATTAAATGTATGATATTAAACCTGATATGAATTCATTTATTACTGATGAAATAACATTTACAGTATATAGACCTGGGGGACGGCTCATAACTACAAATAATATACAAAAAACTTGCTTTACAGTTTGTAATACATAATTTTAGGTTACTATCGGATATTAACGTAAGTTTTATCCGTTTCTTGATTTATAATTTTAGTGTACGATTATATTAATCGTACATATGTGTGGCTATCAGAATCACTTGAATATTATTTACACTTTCAGATTTTGTGATAATTATTATAATACATATTATGAACCCAAATTTACACTCCAAGCAATGAGCATATCAGGCATATTGTGCTACATGAATTTCAAAAGGCCAGTACAACAAGTCCAGCAGCAAGATTGCTCACGAACACATAAGGAAATCATATGGTAACCGAAAGGAGTTGTAGAAGATGATTTGACGTTTCAGAAAGGAAGCCTTTAGTCTTAAGGACAAGCTAAGAAAATAATACTCAAAATGACTCAGTTTTGAAGAACTTATTGCTGGCTGCCATTGATGATTCTTTCAAAACAATTAGAACAATGAGCAAGAAGTTTAACGTGAGCTGCATGACCTTATATCATGAAATTATAAGAATTGCTAAAGTCTCCAAGGCTGGAAAATGGATTCCACACGATCTTTCAGAGAACAATTTCCAACAACGTGTGAACTGTTGTCTTACTACGTTATGTTCAATTTAAAACCCAATTCTTTGATAGAATCGTTACTAGAGGTGAGAAATGGATACCGTACAATTATGTTAAACGTAAAAGACTGTGGCTCGGCCGTAATTCCAAACTTATTCCACAGCCTCGACGTAGTATGCAGCTGAAAAAATTTCTGTGTGGAACGGGACAGAAAGGGAATTGTTCATTATGAGCTGTTGCGTGGCAATCGAACCATAACTTGTGCAGTGTACTGCCAGAAGCTATGCCGTTTGAAGACTGTTCTAAAGGAAAAACGACCTTCGTCGGTAAACAGAAGAGGAGTGATTCAGCACCATGATAATGTCAGACCCCACACTTCAAGAGGGATGAAGAATCTCATTGAACAATTTTGTTGGGAAGTTTTGATTCACCCACTATGTTCTCTCGATCTTGCTCCTACAGATTAAAATCTCTTTATAAGCCTACAGAATCATCCTTCTGGACAAATGCTTACTTCAAGCGAAGAGGTTGAAATGAAGCCAGTTTATTTATTGAGTCAAAACCCAATGAATTCTATGACAGAGGCATCAAAAAGCTTATAGAAAGGTGGAAAGAAGTCATTAGTGACAATGGTGACTATGCCTATGATAAAATAAATCTTGATTTTGCTAAATTTTCATTCCAACCAAAAACTGGACTGAAATTTCGTTCCAAAAATTGACTGAACTTTCGTAGCAACCTGATACTTGACGTTCAACTCCCAGCGTAACTTTTTTTGAGATTCTTTTATCGACTACTTTTACGCGTGTTATTTCATCCTTCAATGTAAATCAGCGTGATCGACTGGTGAACGAATCCGCTTGCAATGAAAAAGACGCAAGTTCGAGACTTTGCTGTCCTGGTCTTTTTGGGCATAACCATTGGCGGATAGAATGATTTTACGGCCAGGAAATTTGGTACTGACCTATGAAAGGGGAAAAACGCTCGTTCCTATCGCATCATTCTATTACTATTAATAAATGATCTTGCTAGAAATAGATAATTAGTTGTATACACTCTTGATATACGAATCACAATGATATTGCAGCCTAATTTCTTCTTTGAAATCTGAAGTTTACTTGAATTTTCCACGCCATTAACAAATGATGCCAAGTTTCGTAAATGACTCTAGTATTATTAACAGGAATTCAAATGAATCAAGTTGTACACGTCCAATTCGAAACTCAAGGGCGTGATTTTGTTGAAGAAATTCAACTTAGGCCGCTATTTGCATCAAATAACTCCTCCTGTTCTAACTTAACCTAGTTTTAAGTGCCAACTTCAAGCTACCTGACAACCAATGATTTTGGAGTGCATAATTTCTTTATCTTAGGCCAAATTTGAAAATTTTTCACATTCAAGCAATAACTATGACCTTCTAGGAGATACAAAATTTATTCAACATATATATCTCCACTGAAACAATGGATATCCAACGTCATTTTCCAATTTATTCAGCCTAAATCGTAAATATAGAATTTAAAAGCAAATTTTAAGTGAGTGGTTGCTCTATACGATCTAAATTATTTACTCAATGCACAGGCTAACAGGTGGCGATAGTTTTTGAACTGTTATAACGTATATTTCCAGTGCTAATTTCAGCTATGCCGTCCATTTTCTCTAATACCTCCATTTTTCGCAAAATATGCATCGATTTATCCATCTTAACCCGTTTTACATTGCTCACACGAATCATATAATAAAACAAAGACTGTAAGCAGTTTATTGTCACGAATATACAAATGTATGGAACAAAACCTAATTCACGTTCAAAACTTTTTCTTTTAAATAATGCAAGTGAAACCATAAATAAAATAAGCATTAGTTTCGGAATCTTGTTTTATGGAACATTCGTGAATTATTAACTTCAGTAATACAGGTGTTTTAATAGTTCTATTATCAATTTGTCATCCTATGCGCCTCACATCGTCCGTGATAGCGATCTTCCATTGTCTTAAGATTGTCTTCCATTGTTTTATTAGTTCTATTATCAATCTATCGTATTATGCGAAATCTCTCACTCCGCCGTGCGCATGCAAGCAAAGACTGAGGAGACTACGTAGTGGTCGGAGCCTGTCATCTGCTACCCTGATTCTTTAGATTTTAAATTTAGTTAGCTGCGCTAGAAGACGAAACCTGAATGTTTAGCTTCGTAGCAGCAAAACCGACACTTGCATGTCTGTACGTGAGGCTATGTGCCTGGGTTTATGGACTCAGTAAGGAGGCAAAATGGGACTTTAAAATACAAGGGTTATTAGACTTAAAAATTGTGAGAAGAATCATATACAGCAGTCAGTAAGACCCCATTCACAAGAGTCGGAAAATTCATTCTAGCCCCAGTAGTCTTCAAACTTTTAACCGCTGCGACCATCTCTAAAAGATTTTATTTTTTCACGACCCTTTAAGTTTTAAAAAAGAATAAAATATACATATATATATAAGAAAAAAAAAATTTTATATAAAAAATCGGGTATACCGTACAAAAAAATATTTAAAATGTGTGTATTTTATACAGTAGACCCAAGAAGTCTATAGATACTATTAGCGACACTTGTATTTAATTAATGGGGTTGATGTGCCTGCATTTTCTAACACAGGCCAAATCTAGGCTCTATTTTTGTTAATGTTGATTTAAATACAGTTTCGAAATTTACTAAACTGGATAGATCTTTTGTTTTGAGATTAGTTAATACCGAAAAAGCCCTTTGACACAAATATGTTGACGCGAAAGGTAGAAGAGTATCCATTGCAAGTCGTGACAAGTTTGGATAGTCAAATTTGATGCTAATGTAAAACGAATTTAGGATTAATTTAGCAAACATTGTTTTTAGAGAAGAATCAAGAAAGTTCTGCAAATTCTTCCTGTGTCTCTAGTGTGAGATGACACTTTTTCGACTTTAGCATCAAATGCATTTTGGATCCAATGAAATCGGCTTATGTCTGATTCTTGAAGAAATATATTTTAAAAATTTCCGTTAACACGTTGCCTCCGATTGCCTGATTGGTGTAAAACTTCACTTTGTACGTATAGTCACTAGAAGGATCTGAAAAAATTACAGAACCTAACCTAAGTGGTACACATACGTACCACTTCGGAGTCAACGTGTTAAGCTTACCGAGTTCTTAATTATATTTGGTTTGATTATTTCAAAATTTAGTTAGTTTTCTGTTATGAACTCTTCCAGACATGAAGCAACTCACATGAGTGGCGTTTTACATTCATCAACCATACATTACCTTTCTTCAGGAAACCTTGAATTTTTGGAGTTAATGTAAGAATATTTGTATTTTTGCCTTGTAATGATATATTGAAGTCACTAACCTTGCCAAGAATATCTGATAAATAACAAAGTTTGGAAAACCAATTTTCGTTTTGAAAATGTTTCACCAAATCTGAGTCGTTACCAGATAAAAATAACATGACTGAATTTTTTTAAAGCGATCAACCTTCTCAAAGCCCGACCTCTTAAAAGCCATCGAATGTCAGTCTGAAGCAGCTGGGATTCAAAATTTGAACCCATTTCTTTTCAATAATTTCTAAAGAGCAGAGTATTAAGAGCACGGGTTTTGATATAATTAATTATATTAACTGAATCTTGTCACACTACATATAATTCTTCGTTATTGTTTTTCGTTTTTAGCACCTCCCAATAAATTATGCAATGAGTGAATGTTATACCTTCATCGCATACAGACCTGACTTTATTGTGGAAACCCACATTCTTCCCTGTCATTGGTACCCATACCTTTCCCCTGCCCTTCTCCACATGATGAGAGGGGTGACTCAGTCTCTTCCTAGCCTAGCTGTCATCTCGGAAGTTCCAGCGTTGCCACTGCTGGGTTCTTAAACCCAGTTCTTAGTATAGTTTGCGGTTTATATATGTAAATTACTATACATGTATGTAGTATAGTGTATTAATTCACTATATATAACATGCATAGATAACTATATACATATTTAAATCGTTCGTTTTGCTTAAATCGGGGTAAAAAATTCAGTAGTGGCATTCCTGCAACCGAACTACACGACGCAGCCTGTGCTCTTGTCTGTACCTGTACTTGATACACACGGCATGTGAACATCATACGTATACGTCTACGAGCTCCCGTAGATGTGCATTGAAACACCGACATGAACGTAGCTCTTTTCACGTCTACATGGCTTCACTTACATCTTAGTGCCGCGCGAAATGTGAGTTTGAAAGAGCTCCTACAAATCTTTTCGTAGATTTTGTATCTCTATGAAGTTCTTTTGATGCAATTTTTAGCGGTAGCGGAGAAAAAATTCGGCCATGTGTTTTGGAAGATATTCTAACTCCCATTACAATATTTCTTTATCGTCTAAACAAGGCATAAAAATGCACGTTAAACAATAATTTGTAAAATATTTGCATTGCAATACTCTTTCATCTCACAAAGGTGAAGTGTCGCATCAAACCAGAAATATATAGTACTGAAACCTAAATAGGAATATATCCAATACACTTGTTTGCTGTACGATCAAAGTTAAATTATTTTTGTTATCCATAGCTGGAAATAAAAAAGTCCGTTTTGGTGACTTATTTCTTATATGTACGAAATTCAGGTTAAACATGCGCTTAATAAACGTATTAAATGAATCGTTTAGATAAATTCAGAAATAGATGTCTTAAGGATAGAATTTAACAAAGCTATTAGTTGGAGCTGTGTGTAAATGTACGGATGAATATATAAAAGTCAAATAAAAAAAGAGAATCTGTTTTTCTGTTTACATGGTCATCGAAATTAGATCTGAAACATAGATTTTAAATATTAAACGTAAGATTTTTAATGAGACTTTTTCGGGGTGGAGGTGGACAGCTTCTACTTAATCACCACTACGGGTGGACATTAAAAATGGTTAAAGACCACTGAGCTAGAGTTTCGGAGCGGAAGGGTTTAATAAAGAAAGACAAGGAAAACGAAGTCTTTTCTTTATTTTTTATGTTGACGACTGAGTGATCTGCAAAAAGTTTATAAATGTCGTCATGCAACCTTAAGAAAAACTGAGTGAAGCTTCGAATTGTTTTCACTAATGTATACTGGGCTTAACTTGTGAAGATGAACAATTAGAACAAAAATATTGAGGTATATCTTCCTCATTTAAAGTTAAATGAATATATTTCCAGTGCTTGAGTCTGTGCGTATGCCTGTATGCGATTGTGGTGTGTACCTTGCTAATGCTAACATGTATGTTCACATCAGTGGTGATTGTTGAATGTGGTTAGGAGGCATTTGTGTTGGAATTTGTTGCTTCTAATGGTTTTATAGAGTTTGCTAAAGTTTGTCTTGTAGTCTAGTGATTAGACAAAAATTTTCCCGTTTTCTGTTTGCTTTTAGTAATTTTTCCCGTGATTTGTTCGTTCAGATCCTGGATGTGTCGTGTGATTTGGTAAGTACGCTGAATGGGTATATTTATGAGATTGTTACATTCTCTGATTAGTCTATATACTTCATGTATGAAGTTTGGGTTATGATGCTCTCTGTTACCTTTTGGAATGTGTTTTTGTCAGCTTTTGTGATGATAGCTTTGAATTCTACTACTGTTTGATCTATGTCATTTAAGGGGTTGGTGTTGAGTGCTGCGAAAAGTTGTTCTGTTTGTTCGGTGAACCTTTCCCAGTTAGCTTTTTGTAGTTCGTGTGTGTTTGCCTGGGATGGGTGGTGAGGTCCTTGCCAGTGTGCACTGTGACGATAATAAGGACTTCGTTTTTTGTATAATAATATGTACCTTATCAAGATGTAAAATCCACCAATAGTATTCACACTTAAAAGCGCAGTAACTTTTATTATCATATTCGTGTTTTTCATTTGCTCCGTCATTTCCTCGTGACATCAGATGGATTGTTTTTTTTGTAATTTTTAAGTTGAACAATAATAAACTATGAATTAACTTGGAACGTAAAATGTGCGGTTCATCATGTACAAATACATGTGTAAGAAGGACAGTTATAACTTTTTCTCTGTTTGATGGCTAAGTATGTAAATAAATGAATGATTGATGTTGATATGATATGTTAAATCACATTAACAATCACATTATGTTAAATCACATGTCAAATAAATAAATGCATGCTGCATACTTCGACTATATGGGAAGAACATTATTTTCGCATACGCCAATTATACCTATGAGCAAAGACTTTTTCTTTCGGGCATATTCATTCATTATGTTTTTTCCTCACGCTCTGCACTTCCTATGATAGAAAAATACGAATCACTTGCAGGAAGCAAATCTATTCAGAAGTTTTAAATTTCTGCCTGGTGACATAATAGCTCCGACTAGTGACAATAGCCTTAAAAATAAGCTTCTACAGGTGAAATGGGTTAAATGACAAGTTTTGCTGATTATAAATTGAAAATTGTGAATAGAATTCACAGTAGTATATCATTTCGTCAAGTTATTAGTCTGGTCCGACTTTCCATGTCGGTTTAGTCAAGCAGAGAAAATAGCTAAAAATTCGAGGAATTTGCTAAATGTTCTTCAAAAATTGCATGACGAAATATGAATCCTGCACCGCTGTCACTTACGGCAATGAAATACTTCTGAACACATGGATACGTTTGGCCAGGAGAAATACGTTCCACAGAGTTAAATTTCCATAAAAAAATATGTTCATACTCGTATGCCAACAACTGGAGGTGGAAAAGAATATTGAAAGTGAATGTTCAGTTATTAATGGTAACTAAATTTACTAGAAATCCCAAATTAACCGACCTTAAAATTTGTAGTGCAATTCCGCTGCATAAGTTATTAACAAAAATTACAAACCTCAGCAATATTTTACCCGTGATGAGTCAGAACTGTTTTGGATGAAATTGCCAGTGCTTTCATATTTTACTGTAAACAAGTTTCCTCAGTTTAAAGTTAGTAAGGATACAGTCACCCTGCTTTTAGGCAATAACGTTGCTGCAGCCGACAAAGTGAAACCTCTGCTCCTACGTATCGCTCAGAAAAGCTGACCATTGGGTCACGAAAAGTTCGGGTCACGAAGAACAAATACATTCCCCGAGTAATGTGTTCTGCCACCAGCTTATTCGACTGGAGAGCGAATCCGCTTGCGAGCGGGAAGACACTAGTTTGAACCCCGCTGCTGTCATGGTTGAGTTGACGCGGCTTGAATTGCGGGCTGGGACTTGGGTACCGATATTAAAATAGGGTAGAAGGATCATTTCTCTCGCCTTATTCTATTCTATTTTTTCCAGACACAATTTTCGGAATTATATCGACAACAAAGCCATGATTTAAATTAAGCCTCTGTATTTGATACACATTTCACTGATCAGTATCCTCACATAGAAGTGGCATTTATGGCACGTATTCCAACTTCCTCCTACAACGTTCATCTGTTTGTGCGAGAAATAGTATTAATACTCATTTAGTGTTGAAATTCATCGTTCAATCTTGACATTTAACACGTAGACAATAACGTAACTTCATGGTTAAGGAATAAACTGAAGGTAATAGTGGTAAATTCCACTATTACCTTCTGTATAATTTTCTTAGATAAATTAGCTAAACAATACACTTTCAATCATTAACGATAATTTAAATTCGAAGATCTTATATTTTCGGTTTCAGTATCTAAATTGAAAATTTTGAGAGTACACAGTGTATTGTGTTGTCATTGATTAAATTAGACTTATAGTACACAACCACCTTTCGACTCCATGCACACAAAAGGTAGTTCAAACAGCGATTCGACTTTTTTGTTACACTCCCACCTGCACATATGAAATTCTTTTCACACATGCAATGATAATCTATTTTCTAATTGTTAGGCTCAGAATAAAATCAGTTATTGCTTTTTGTCGAACCTCAAATGTGAATAATCATGCAAGATGCAACCTCCAATACCTTGTTTTTAACGACTCATTGGTGTTCTTTCTGTCACCAGAATTTCTGAGTTCTTATAAACTCAGAACCTTAAGGTAACGTCAGAGTATATGTTTTAAATTTTTCTTGTTCATTGTATAACTTATCATAATAGATGTACTCAAAAATACTTGAATATTCAGGAATTTAAAAATTCAATTGGGTTGTATTACATTCTGTACGTATCAACATTTTTGGAAATGAATGGATTCAGTATTGGTTTTTTTGGCTGAGATCACAGTGTTAGCATTGCTATAGTTAATATCAGAGAAGTTTCTCTGGTTTAAAAATACTATCACTGAAATTTACGACGGTAAGACAGTACTTAAAGGTATCAGACGAAATTAAGTAAACAATAGAATTACCTTGTCTATAAAACTTGTTGCTTCATTACACAGAAGCAACAAACCCTATTGAATTGAGTAGGACATTGAAACCCTCACATTTTCTGATGAAAAAATTTTTTCCTGCATATACTCGTATGAACGAGCGTATTTTTTAAAACTGCGTTTTAAAATTAAAACAAGTGCTGGCATTCTTATATTTAATATTTAAAGTACACAGAGATATGTAAAGTATACCAAACTATTGACTGAGCTGCAAAATAATTAATTTATTTGGACTAAAATAATTACCCCAGAAGGAAGAGGCCGGAACCTAGCCCTCTCGAGCATCCAATCGCAGAGCAGCTTTAAAAAACATCTAGGTAGAGCTGTGCTCGCAAAGCAGGGCAAAAATACGCGTTCGGTAGGAAAGGTATAGGAGACTACTGTCGAGTAGTCTACTTTAGCTGTCCCGTGCTGTCGCTGACACAGCGATGACAGAAGCGACTACGATCCAGTAGTCTACTTTATATTTTCCACTGGAAAAAATGCAAGTAGTCCACTAATGATGTCCACCCTTCAATTGTTGGTTCAAAAGCCGAAAACAGTTCTAAGTTTTAATGTTAGATTTTTGCTATTTTTATATGTACATTGTCAATTCAATACATTCTAGTTATATGTGAAGTATATGATCAAGTTAATATGCATCTTATTTGAATCAAACCTTTCGTATTGGTTCATACTGGCAATTACGAACCAACTTAAAAATTTATATGGACCAACAATTATGGACCGGTGGGAGCGTTAATTTCTACCGGAAATAATACCGGCAGCTGATGCTGCGTATTGACTGATGGCTTGCGCACCGGCACTGGCTTACGGACCACCACTTGAGTAGCATTTCGATAGAGCATATCAGTGTTAATATACAATTGATCCTCACCGACTCCCTGAAGCCCTCCGTAGATCACTTAGAGGTCCATGAACGCAAGGCATGGAATTGCTGTTTTTGGGAGAAATGCTTAAAATACTGTAGTTTCTCACCAACGCTCATCAGTTTGCAAGTATTTAGATGAACACCTCAGCCAACTTATAAAAATTTTAGTAGTTGTGGAATTTTTGTTTTGCTTTTTGATGAAGTTTACCTCTCTCTTTTTATTTTTTATTTTCTCTGAATTTTTTCTGATCATTGAATCTACCACATGAGTGTGCTGATGTGATGACTAACAAGTGCCCGTGGATAATAATACATAAGTGCACGTGTACAGGTATAAGGTGAATGTGTTATGGATAGTGAACATGTCATACAACACATGGATGTGGGGCTTACACATAACCAATGGCACTTCAACGGTCACGACTACTTCAACGTTCAGAAGCTGATAAACATCACAACAATTCAGCTGAATAGGCACCAAGTCATCAAACACAAGCACGTGAATTTATGCTCCAACGACTAATTCGAAACCATGAGAAACTCAGCAAGGGGGAAGGAGCTGGTAAGCCAAAGGATGTGGTATGTAAAACCTGAAGATTATAAGCAGCTGTCGGAAGATCGAGATGAGTCTAAAAAGTTCAAAGATAGGAAATGAACACAGTGCTGGGAAGCAGAGAGCATCGACGAGAAACGGCAGGTGACGGTCTGATCTGGGAGTATACGAGAAGCCAAAAACTGAATATCTTCTCGATATAGAGATGAGGATACTTCTGAAATTGAAAACAGAAATAATATACCATAAAATGGTATAGCGTATTAGGGCATATCTGTCGAGGCATGTACGTATTTATGGAGGATTTTCTTACCCTTGTAGGGTGGGAGGATCGATTCGTCATTGAAGAGGTTTGTCCCTAAATCCTTGGAGAAGCTCATTCCTTGTATTTTGGGAGAAGTTTCTCGAAAAAAATCGTGCATATTTTGTAGAAGTTATTGTCAACGTGGGAATTCGGAGAAGTTTGAAAATTCATCGTAAATTAGAATCAACGTGTACTGTAAATTTAAAATAACCATTTCTGTTTGTTATCTCACAAAAGCGACGTAATTAATTACGTGGAAATATCGACTAGTGCACTGCAAACCAGCGACGTCATTTAAACCTGTCAAAAATTAAAGAGCCATCACACCTAAAGAACCGACGATGCCAGAACCAGGGAGATCACGCACTAGCAGCGTGCCATACATAGTACCATTCAGTGTGAGACTAAAATTAGGTGAAGACTATCAGTGAAATTGGCTATAGGAATGAATTCATTTATCTGATTACAATATATTTACGTGTTATCTACGTATGTTGTTAATGTGAGCAGCCAGCCATACCCAGTACCATTCAGTGTAATGTCAAAATTAGGTGGTTACTATTGGGGAAATTAGACAATAAGGTTACGCTAATTTTATATTGACTCATGACATGTTATACGTCATTTCCGTGGGTTGTTGAAGTAAATGTTGCTACACTAAATTGATGAGTTGGTTCCATTCTGGCATTGGCCTCATTGACGAACAACGTGTCATTAAATGTCAGGACGTTTAGATCCCTACAACTTGCGACGACTGTGTTATGATAAACAATTTGTTGCATTTCGGTTAAAGTAAAAGTGTGTGTATGTTTACCTTGAAAAAATAAATTTAAATGCTCATAAATCTTATTAATTCATGCACTAAATGTATCGACACGGTCGTATCACAACACTGAATGTTGCTTTTCCTGTGCGTTCGTATTACTTTAAACAGAATTAAATTTGTACATCGTCTATCGTCGAACGCTCATTTTACCAGATCGTATGCATTTAATAGTTAGTGTAGACTGAAACCTCGTTATTTTCACCATCATTTTTTATGATTCGCTCACTGTATTGCTTTTAAGAGCATTTTTTCATTATGTTCAGTAGTCTCTCGTAATTTCGTGATTTTCATGGACGTTTTCTTGCATATATAAACTCGTCAAATCATAGATTATGATTTAGAATATGACAAATGACGATACCTGAATGTGATCAAATATCTTTGATAACCTGACATCAAGGTATTTGGTCGCAGCTAAACTGTAGAATACAATTTAAATATCTGTAACAACGTTCTATCCACGCACATGCTTCCTCTATCTAGAAGAATGGGTGTATTGTTGAGTATATTTGTATAAAACAATATTGATGCACTCTTTGAAATTTAAAAATCCAGCAATCAATGGATCCCAGACTCAAGGAAACTTGACTCATGGAGACTATGTGGTTCTGAATCTTTCAATATATCATGGGTGTTCTGCGAGTATCAGGACACTTTCTCCAGATGGCCTTTGATCATTTAAATATTGTGCCAGTTACTATTTAGTACATATCTCACACTGACATCGGTTTCTAAATGATGAAGGTAACACTAGAGTGAAATCAGGTATTGAGAATTTTCACAGGCTTTTTAACGGCAAAGAAATGACCAATGAATGTGAATTTCCTGGAAAAATGAGAATTTAGCCAAAATCTCTTCTTGTAATCATTCTTGTGATCGTACAGAAAACAATGTCCCACAACCGTATCGCACCTCGTCACTGGGTGCAATCGTGAATAAAATGAACGTGGTTAAATCATGGTTACAATTCATTAATTTGGCTCCATTGCACGTCCACTAATATAGACAAGATGGATTATAATTCCTGTTAAATATTTTCAAATCAATTTGAATAATCATTATTTTGCCGTCATTGCGTAATGTAATTTTACCAAATTTACTATAGCGGATATGCCTAATTTTTGCTCGACAATTAGCCATTGTGTTTTGATAATGTCTGTAGAATTGATGCGGAAGTTCATTGTAGGGAAGAATGAAAAGGGACTGGATCCATCCAAAATATTCAAACTAGGGAAAAATCTCAGAATCAACAGAATGTTCATAGAAAGAACAATTGACCGTTCCAACGAAATTTCGTCAATCAAAGACAAGCCTCGATCGGGATGCATTTGCATTTCTAAAACGCGAAAACGGATCAAAAGTGTATGGGAAGAAATCAGGCGTTATCCATAACGGTATATAAAACAAATACAAGAAGCAAAACCATCCTCGGGAACTCTATGAACAAAATACAAGAATCAGCAAAAACATCTTCGAGAACTATGAATAAAATATGTCGGGATGATCTAGCTTCTTTCTACTTCCACAATTGAAGAGGCTCGCCATAAGTCGACTACTGTTGAACCGTACCAGAGACGGCAAGCTCAAAAATATCTTTACGAATAAGAAGTTGTTCTGCGTGCAGCAATCTCACAATCATCAAAATGATAGAGCACTAGCGGGAAATCGTGAATCCATTCCCTGTGATGCAAGAAAGGGATTCAAATCTCAAAAACTAGCATCAGTGATGGATTGGACAGCCATTTCTGAACAAGAGAAGTCTCCCCTTGTTTTTGTGCCTGAAGAAGTATAAATTAAAAAAAATTAGAAAGAGCTCTAATGTCACGGGGATATTTTGCGTAGTGTTGAAATTTGGACTCTCCAACAAGATGGAGCGATGAGTCGAACTGCTAGAGTAACATATCAGTGGTACAGAGATCACTGTCCCACCTTGATTAGTAAGGAAGAATGACCTTCTTCATCTCCAAACATCAATGATCTTGATTATTTGTTATGATCCATTATAGAGAGTGAAACCTGCTCCACTCCTTGCCAGAGTATCAAAGTTCTAGTGTCAAAATTCAATAAATTCTGGGAGAAAATATCCTTAGATGTCGTTAGTGCAGCCATGAACTCATTTGTTCATGCATTAATTTCTTTTATCGGAATTCACTGAAAAGTTATACATGACGTCTGTTTAACCCAAATACTACTAATTTAATGAAAATAAATTCCCATGAAATCTATTTTTGAAATTATTATGCGTCACCATATGAAAACGCTTAGAAAATAAGGGTATAATATACAGAGGAGAGTAAAATTGTTTAATTCTCAAATAAAGCCAGCATATTCAGAATTAGGTAAAAAATATATAACGTATCAATGAATCTATTGGTAGTAGAACAAAGTATTCTACTATCACATTTCTTTGGTTTTGAAATAAATTGTATAATTACTGTTTACATAAATGAAGATTTAGATACCATGAAAACAAATCATTTCGTATGATAAGGTAGAAAGCAAGGGATGCATCATCCAGCATTACATTTCGAACATTGGGTTCGGACAAGAGACTTTCAATATTTCTCCATACACATTTGTCGTTGTTTGCAACACGACTGATTTCACAAAGTGACCAGTGTTGTCGAATCCCACGTCACTAACTTTTGGATCTGAAAAAAAATTTTCTCCATGCCATTTTTGGAAGTGTTTTAAACCTAAGGAGATAACATATAGCAACCTTCCTTTCGAATTCCAATTGGTCAATATTATTGCCTGCGCTGCGAGCTATAATCAAAAAGTTTTCTCCACGCTTTTATGCCTTGTTTACACGTTCACCATTCATGTAAACAGGCACCGCCATCATTTTTTCCCTCTAATTCCGATGCGGTAAGCATTTATATTTTCATCTATTTTGTCTGGTCTTTCCATTCCTTTGTTATAATCCATGATTGTGTTAGGGCAATGTACATCAAATTGAGGTACTCGTAAGCGTGTTTTGATTAACGCTTAACTTTTCCTAGTGATGTTTTTCGACGAACTGTTGATGCAACTGTCACGATTGAGTTATCCTTCCACATTGTAATTTTTACATTAGAAGACTAAGCAGTCCCTGTCACCTATTTGCAATAATCCCTTATTTTTCTTGTCCATTGAAACCACTAATGATATCGGGCAGTTTTTGTTGATTCGTTTTTCTCTAATTGTGTCACTGCCATTGTGGCCACGCTTATTTACCTCACACAGGAAAAGAATGATGGCAAATAAATTATCCATGAATATATGGTATGGCAAATGTAGGTACCTATTATCTGACTTGTTATGAAAATCTTGTTTGCAATTGTGTCTGCCAAAGTATTCTACCATAGCTTCATAGTGAAAAATATCATTTATTGGAATAACATTCACTATAAATTTGTTCTGCGAAGGAGAGAAGAGTATACGCAATTTGTACAGCTTGTCACTTTTGTCCAGGATATCAGATGCATGGAAATGCAATTACACCACTATTTGGTGAAATGTATCTCGTCGCATAGCATTACTAATTGCTTCATTGTATGTGTCTGATGCTTTTGATCAATTATTATGTCTGCGTGGAAAATAATTGTCTCCTGGTGCTGAAAGGACACTTATAAAAATTTTCTAATCGTTTACGGGTACATTTACATCAATACAATCCTTTTTCATCGAGTACTTCGTCATTTGTTCTCTAGTGTGCTCTAGAATATTATCACCAAAGAATAATTCAAACAATTCAACTCCTGTGAAATCTCACTGAGAAAAGCATCAGTTGCTGCTAGGTGTCAGTTTTTGTCCATTTCTTATTCCATTATTTTTTCATCACTATTCCTTCTTTTCTTTTTGTCAGACTTCATCAGTAATATCTTGAGCTTCCGGTGATCCGGGAAATATACCGCAGTTTTCTTCTGTGTCTTTAACCATTGTCAATATCTCATACATTGTAAGACCTGTACGTCTGAAAAAATACAATTTTATATAAATATAGTAAATTTTCTAGTAATGTACTCAGACTTTCCTAGCGTTACAATATGGCAATGTGAAATTCAACCATAATAATCTCCAAGTAAGTAACACAATTATAGATTGCTGTTAACTGTGCATAATCACTGTCTAATTAACTGAAATTCATCATAATTTGAAATTAGTCTCATTATTGTTGATAAAAACATAAAATCATATTTTTTAGTGATTCCATGCCGGCAACAAAAGCAGCTCATCACAGTTTACAAAAGCAGCTGTTCCGACCGTCACGTCTTCCAAAACACTAAACCTATTACACTAGAGTACACCTGACACCCGTACAAAACCTGTTATGAACAAGTTCAAACAAAGTAACGACCAGAGTGCAAGTTATGCTAACACTGGTTTTACATTATTTTACGTAACCATATAGTTAGGCACGGAATAAATGGGTTAAAAACTTTCTTACAAGACTTCGCAAAGTAGCGAGGACAAAGGTGAAATATTTCAAGTAATTTTGTTTATACAAATAGACTAGTAAATTACTTACTATTTGTTAAATCTAGGCTTTAAAATTATGTCTTTTTCAAGAAAAGGATTGTTTTCGTTAAGTAACGGTACTGATGCCCCACCTTGTAGTTTTAAAATCGGATGTTGGTCACGCTGCTAGCTTTCCACTTTTTTCAATTGAACGGAGGTAATTTTGGACACTATGAAACGCCTCTGTGTCATCTGTGAGCACCATGATGGGCTTTATGCCCTCACTGAGAAATTTTAGTCTCACCTTTGCTTCTGTGGGCTTTTTTGTTTCGTGAAGTGGAAGAAAACTGTTTTCAGGTCTCCAAAGCTAATGCACTCAAATGTTCCTTGACCACTTTATCCATCATCTGATGTTAAACATTGCATTTGGTCACCTGCTTTTTGTACCCTTGATTTGATTTGGTCTCAGATTTTCAGAAATATTTTTCTTAAACGTTGAAGTTGTGATGGCACGGTAGAGTCATTCAGACCTTGGCGACAGCTGTTACCAAGCACGTGCAGTTTTACTTTGCCCCCGATCGGCTCAACTTGACTTGTAGGTATTGAAGTCCGAGATTTCACAACTCTGAACTATTTTGAAACTAAATATGAATAAAACTTAATAATAATCATCGGACGAAATGGACGTTAAATTTACATTAGTTGATGCAAACATTATTATTAATATGAAAATTTGGTTGGCAGCTGAATAAACGAAGCTTAAGTAAACCATTATATCATATGTTCACATATCGTAACCCCATGTTTTAAAGTAGAGAAAGACAAAATTTATCAGGAGAAAGCGCTACTTGTCCTCACACAGTTAATGAAACAGCATAGTGTTACGCGCAACAGCACAGACCTATTGTGACCGCTACTAACTATTAATAAAGTTGATGAACGAACGAACTAAATTTCAGCTTAAATACATCTATGAAAGAGAATAATTTACATTTCCGGTGCAACAGTTTCAATACGAGAGCAACAGACGTATCCCACGAATGAAAGGCCATCAGGAAACAAATTAAACCCCCTCAACTTTGAACACACAGCGTACAGTTAATTGGCGAGTAAAGAAATTTTACAGTTGCTCACAACGCTACGGCTGTAATCACGATGGGCATATAAATGAGGAGTAAGTGCAGACCTACATGGAATTGCTGACCTATGCGGGTAGAAAGACTTAAAAATTATTGAAGTACCATACGGTATTCATCGTTACACTTGTTTAACCGGGGTAACAAGAGATAGCGCCTGAACGGTAGTGATCGTATTGAACGCAATTCCGTTTCTAAAACTAGGGACTAACATTCATTCATATCGAATTACAATGAAGCTAACAATTTGAAAAGATTTTTGTGAAATTTATTACCTTTTTATTAGGTATCTGAAACGTTACCTTGGTAGCATTCTTTTTTAATATACAAATGATTGAAGACTACACTTGTTCATTTGTATTTGATTTCTCCATGCATCCTAAGAATGTCATATTTCTATTTCTGAATAGCAGAGAGTAAGCCAGAGAATATTTCTCTCCAGAGGTTGTCAAACGTCTTACTCATATTCGAAAGAAACACCAGCGGCCATATAATTATCTTCTTCAACTGGGTTTTATTCTTCTACAAATGTTTGAATATTGCTTTAATATGCTGCTATAAACAAATGCTAGTAAATATTAGCGCTTCTTATTTGTTTACCTGCCAATAATTTCAGTTTTTCACTTGGACGGAGAAGCAATAAATAGAAGCTTACCTAATTTGTAATATACTTTGAAAATACCTTTGAACTGAGAACAGATATTCAGTAGATAACCATTCAGGAGCAAATAGAATTCAGAGACGGAAATAAAAGGACATGAATGAGAACTAATTTTGTTCAAAAGAAATAAATTGATTCCCTTTAGAGAGATGCGAGGAAGAGGGAAGAAAGTATTTGGTCAGAATGAAAAAAATATTTCTCAGCATTTTGATGAAGCACGTATCAATGAAATCTGTGATAAGATAGTTAACACAGAGAAACGTATTCAAATAATTGAGCAATAATTGTTTGCATCAATATAATATTATATGGTAATTCATAAAAAAGGTGGTGAAAAAGATATGTGGAGATTATCAATTTCCATCTGTTATTCTTTCAATTTATGTGTCTAGAACGATCACTGCCTAAAGAACATTTTAGAAATAACTAGACAAAATATAGAGAAGCTGATGCTACGTTATTAATGAAACTGCCGTCAATCATCCATCAGCTGTCACTCTGATAACATTACAGCATGCCTAAACACAAGGAATTTTCAAAATGTATCAAATCGGGAATAATTTCCGAACTTAGAGCTTATACAAGCTACTGCAACTCCTCAAGAACCCTCAACGTTCCTGTTAGTACAATAGAATTAATTGTTAAGAAGTAGAAGGAATCAGGGATCACAGAAAACACGATGCAATCTGGAACTCTTCCAAAAACTGTGGGAAAATTCGACGAAAAATGACGCAGATAGTTAAGAATAATCCGTTTGTAACAAAAGCGGAGCTACAGACTGAGTTCAGCAGAAATGGAACGGAGGTTTAGAAAAAACGATCATTAATGACTTCCAGAGAGATCTTTAGTCGTACTTCCTTGTGTTAGACTCCCTTATTGAAGAAAACACACCTGAAATCAAGACTGGAATTCGGAAAACGCATTTGGATGAAAAAGCGGTTTCTTGAGATGTATTGCGTGGTCGGATAAGTACAAAATCGAGCTTTTTGGCCATAACGGTAAAACTCATGTCTGGAGAAAAGACGGTACTGCATAGGACACGAATAATATCGTCCCTACAGTGAAACATGGCGGAAAAAACATTGTGATCTGGGGTTGCTTTTCTTTTAATGGTGTAGGACCAAATTATTGGCGGAAAAATGGATGGAGTCATATATGGACAAATTTTAGAAAAGAATTTGCAAAAGTCAGTAGTGAAAAGTGGATTTGGTAATGGATGGTGGTTTAAACAGGATAAGGATCTAAAACACACAGATAAAGCAACTCAGAAATGGTTTGTGAATAATGGTATTGATGTGTTGAAATAGCCTGACCAATTGCCAGACTTAAACCCCATTTAAAATGCATGGCGAATCCTGAAAAAAACATTCATGCAAGGCGACCTTCAAACGTGGAAGAATTGAAAATTTTTACCAAGGAAGAATGGGACCAAATCCTTTTAAAATGTTGCCAGAGCCTGATGCAAACTCACAGAAATCGTTTGAGAGCAGTAATTGCTGCTAAAAGTGGCCGAATTAATATTAAGTGTATTTTTCGAATTATGCGAGTACTTTTTTCGTAACCTATTTTATAAAGTACCATATATTGGCATATGTATGAAAAATGTTATTTCTCTGTTATTTGAATATGTTTTTCTGTGTTAAAACTTTCTAATTATAAGTTTCATTGATATGTGCCTTATGGAAATGCTATAAAATACACTTTTCGTTCTTTCAAAATATTTTTTCATCTCACTGTATATGTCGCTCATTTCATTTCAAAATAGAAGACTGCTCATCGAAAAAGAAATCAGTCGAAACTAAACGAGTGGAATTTTAGATAAACCAATAATGTGATCTCGGTAGGAGAAACAGCAATTGGCACCAACACATTCACGCTCATTTTCTCTACAAGTTTCCTGGACTATGCCTAAATACATATTGTTGAATGGGTTTTGTGGTTTACATTCTGTTAACTGGTCTGTTAACTTGGGCCCACTCATAGAAACAATTACTTGTGTGTTGTATTACTTTGTTGTGGGCCCACGTATAAGCTTGGGCCCACACAAGCTTTTGACCGCTTATAAACAAACCTATTAGCAAGTAACACTTTTACTCACAAGAGAGTGCCCTGAAAAAAAGAAAACAGAAAATTTGGTACCAAAAATTTTTAACCACTCTACCTTGCACTGAAAATTTTATCACTGCAGCATTCTGGAATTAATGAAGAGGTTTGGAAATTTAGTTGTTAATTAATTTTTTAATTTTATGCAAAAGTAGGATACGAAAAAAACGTTTGTAAAATACGTAATGCAACCTAATTTTGTTGTGAGGCCACTTTAGTATTATCGAAGTGTATTATTTCGTTATCATGCACATTATTTTTCTGTCAGCCATGGGCAAAGAATAGGCAGGTGATTTGTAATCACGCTAAAGGCTGATTTCTCCGATTAGTAGAGCGTAAGGACACTCATCTCTGGAGCAGTTAGATACATTATTTATATTGTGAAACGTGGTGAAGTTAGATACTGAAAATATTCACTCAAAAATCAGATCACAACTAAATGTCACAATATTCCAAGCTTTCTGCAAAAAACAGTACTAATTGAAACCCATATATGGGCAGAAATACTTCTTGAATTGAACCAAGGAGACAACATTACAAAATAATAATATTGTCCTTTGTTGTTTTGATACACTACAAAATGAGCTTAATGTACATAATTTGGGGACAAATGGCCAAATATTATTGGTTACAACATTATAACGTTGTTGTTAAAGTCTTGCAGTCGGTGACCATGAGAAAGATCAGTTTGGAGCGGCAGAGCGATCACAATTTAAACAGAAAGTATTTCCACATTTAAAATAGAAATGAACTCGCAGACAATACCCTTCTCAGGCCAGAACCTCCGTATTTTTAATTAGGTTATTCTATTATTCAATGAAAATGGCTTGAAATACAAACAGGATGCAACAAATAAGGCTGAGATTGCTTACACACAAAATTGAGTCTTCCTAAATTAATTTGGCTCATAACCTCCAAGCACGTTCAAGCATCGAACTAGCAGATCAGATCAATGTCAAAGATTACTCCAATACGGTGCTTATAATTTTTTTAACAATTTAAAGGCTCCATGAAATGATTGTCATGCAATAGTTTGGATTTTAAACTAAAATCAAATATTTTAAACAGTAGAATTTCACTTTTCATTTTTTTGGAAAAACAATTTCATTTTACTATAAAATTTCCAGTATTATATATACCATTATATTGAATGAAGGTCTTTTGGGATACTCCGTACTCTTGAACATTCATCCTTCATTATTATTTCATCGTTATTTCAAACATAATGAGTGTTTAGCTGCAGTGCAGTAGGACCAGAAATTCCTAATTTACCGTAATATTTCCTAGTGAATGTTCGTGGCCTTGTTTCACACTGATTGAAACTTGCTGAATTGCATTTGCATTTCGCACTGCTCCCGGTGTACCAGAGCTTTCTTTTTCAGCTGTAGACCATGATTCTCTGAATCTTGAAATCATCGCCACAATGAAATGTCTTGAAAGGCTTGTTCGTTGATTAAATTTTGTCATGAAGTCTCTCTGCACTGTAACTAAAGGTCCATTGTGTTTCAAATAACTTTCCCCCGTTCTTGCTAGCTGTTTTTGGTAGTATTTCATCATTTAGACTACGTGATATTTGTGTTTTTTTAGTACAGTACATTTCTAGCATCAGTATACCAGATACGTAATAAAAAAATTCCCTAAAATATTTTTTTTCATGTTGTATGCAATTCCATTGTTTGGCATTATTAATCCTTGTTTTCGTCAAGTTTTAAAAGTGTAAAGGGACTTATGCTCCATCCATTATATCCGGTTGACGGATGATATTTTATTGCTCGATTACAGATTAGAAAATAAGTAATTAGAATTTACTCTAAAGAAAAATGTCATGAATATGAATACATAGGTATATATATCGATATATATATATAAGGGATGTAGAGGCGGGAACATAGGAATGTTGGTCGCGAAATCGTAGCTGTAGCGGACATGCGTGGGAAAGACGGCGCTCAGGAATGTCTGACGGTTAGAACCAACCGCCATAGGCCTGCTTCGTGAAGTTGGTGAGGGTAACTCATATATAAACACACGCATTGAGACGGGAGGGACTTCAAGTTCGAGACTCAGAGGAAGAGGGACGTAAGGAAAGTTGTGATCGCTGGCCGCTATGGCTGCCAGCCGGCAAAGGCGTGCCGTCAACTGTCATCGGAAGTATATTCATCTTTACTGGCGGCGAGACAAGAATTCAAAGAAGAAGCTGTGAAGAAACAATTCATCGAAGAGTCATCAACATGTTCAACTCAAGGGAAGATATAGTCAACAACGGCATCATCGTCATCCGAGGAACATCAGTCTACATTTGTAGGAAGAGCATCGGCAACATATAACATTGGTCTTCAACATTAGTGAGAGACATTGGCATCATCTTCAACATTAGTCTACAAGTCTGCAACAGTCAACGGCATCTCCAACATTGTCTTCAATCTATAATAGGGGAAGTGATCATCGGGCGACTTACGAGAGTCCTCCAACATTCAACATCCGCAGTTTATGTTAGGCTTGGGAAGTGTACTGGCGAGCTTCGTGAATTTAGTGAAGGGTACATCGTGAGGGAATCATCATCGTCGTGCAAGGGAGGTAAAGGTTAATTTGTTGTTAGTCATGTGATCACAGAGTATAATTCAGCGTAACATTCATGCCTAGATGTTGATTTAGTATGTCGATCGCTGAGATCCAATGTTAACTAAATTTTCTGGTGTTTACAATAATTCATACTGGAATATCACGTGTCATTTTATTTACCCTCTCACTCGGCAACTGTTAGAATAGCGTGCTTCAATCATAAAAATGTGTTGAGGGATTTGGACGCCTCATAGCGATCATGTTTGTTTGTTATAAAAGTTCATTCATCTATTGATTAATGCAGAGTTGAAAGATATTGGCATGAATAAACTCAGAAATTAACGATATTAAATGAATATACATGCAATTCATGCAATATAATGTAAAGAAATATCATATCGCGACAAAAATTATGCTGTTAATTGTGGCCATACGTGTTAAATGTGTGGTTTATAATGACAAGTCTAATTTATTTATTAGTGCTTGATTTAATGCATATAAAAAAGGTAAAGTTTATCTGCCCACTTTTAATTGCATGATGATTCATTGTTGATGATTTATTCTCTCCCTCATGATTTACGTAATCTTGCTTTTAATGCATGGTTTTCCTGCATGCTGTCCTATCATCATAATTCAATTAATACTTGTAATTAAATTAAATGCAACAAACATACGTAATTGCACTAGAGGGACTCTAATCCTCTGAATACATGATATGTCAAAAGGTGCTCCCAGTACTTCTTTTCAATGGCAAGATGAAGGCAATGATACACACAAAAGATTTAATACATGTTGCTTTAACTTCACGATATGGGAAATGTGAGTCATCTACCACATTTTGGCATATGAGCTACACATGATATTCTATTAAATAGTGCACTATTACAGATCAATCACATGTTTGATGGCTGAGTAATTAAATGTGCACACAACACAATTTAGTTAAATTAATGGCGTTCAAATCCAATTACGAAATTTACCCTGTCGCTAACCTCGATCACATAGAAAATTATGATATTAAACGTGCTCTTACTCTGGAGATTTGCTGATGATGATTGCTACAATGTTTAACACTCACGATAAAATACTTTAAAGATGCCGCTGATTTTCCCTCTTATCACGGTGCCCATAATTTCCCATATGCCCAAGACCTAAATGTTGCTCTCCGTCCCAACAGTCCACATCGTAGCTGAGATCTAGTTTCCAAGTCCTCGCTTCTTTCGCATCATGGCCTTCTTATAGAAGCTTAACTTTTTTCTTTTGTTATTCATTTCTAATTTCTGTCGTAGAGTCTAAGCTCCATAACTCAACCGCTCTGTTGTGCTTATCGTCTTGTGGAGCTCGGCATATTTTTCGTGCCTTTCCTGACCGTCTAAGTGTTGGTTTACGCAGCTGTACCGACGGCGTCCTGTAGTCTCACACTTCTAACGTAGCTGTCGATACATACACTTTGTCGATACATATGTCGATACATACATTTTACACGTCGCCCTGAAAAATGAAAACTTATACATATATCATAAATCTCACGACATAATTGACTGCAGCAACTATCAGCTGAGAATAAAGTTCTTGTAAAGCAAGATTTTGTAGCCCTTTGTGTACTACTTTACAACGTTAATCCGTCACAATTTGACAAATGTCGTATTTTATAACTGGTTGCAGTTTAGTAAAACATTCATGTTTATATTTAACAGCGAGAGTGTCTCGATCTTTCTTCATCGGTCTCTTTCTCCATCTGGGTGTGTCCGTCTCATACCTTTCAATCCATTACTGATGAAAAATTATTGAACTAAAATCAGAACTGGTATACGTACATGTATTATTAGCATTGTATTATGGGTACAAAATACGCCAGATTACCATAAAATACGCCATTTTCCCCCGTTATTAGCTGCCTTCTCCTACACGGTCATGTTATCGGTAGATAAAATGCAGAACGGAAATTTTGTATACATTTATGGAAAATATTAATTTAAAGCATAATAATTCGTCGTTAATGTTTAATACAATCGTCTTTATAATGATTTCAAATTAGTCGAACCTAAATGCTTGAATTTCCACGGAAACTATTTAGTTCTTCTAATACTAGATAGTTCCGTCGGAAATTACGCGGTTTAGATTTGACTAATTGTAAATTACCATATAGACGAATGCTTTAAATATTTAAGACGAATTATTGGGTTTAAATGAATATTTTTTGTTGAATATATACCGAGCTTCCATTCTGTATCTTATCCACCGATAACATGGCCTAGATAGTACCCGTGGAAATTTCACGGTTTAAAAGCGTTTAAATTAGGTATCTATGAACTAAAATATATTTTTCAGCTTTACCCGGGGTACTATCAGAACCTGAATATTTTTTAAGACCATATACTGAGCTTCCATTCTGTATTTCATCTACCAATAACATGGCCTTGCAGAAGAAGACTAATAACGAGAAAAAGAAGCGCATTTTATGGTAATCTGGCGCCTTTGATATCCACCATACAATGCTTATAATAAATACATACATTTTTACCCGCTTTGATTTCACTTCAATAATTTTTCTTCAGTCCCATTTCTTCCATCTGCTGATGAAAGAAATGGGACGGACACACACAGATAGAGAGATAGATTGAGAGAGATATAGATAGACAGAGACAGATATGGAATTACAGTGTATTATGTACGTAGACTAGTGGACCCATACGTGAAAATTCACGTGTTTTATTGAAGTGTTCAGTTTGATTTGCAAGTGGACGCAGGCTTTGCGATCGAGTTTCCACATTGATGGATGTGTCTTTGGTATCCACAATACAATGCTTACAATACAAACATATATATCCTACCGAATTTTCTTCTATCTAAATCCTTATAAAGAGCGTAAGAGATACACGGACCAGGAGAGCAAGCAAGCAAGCGGCAAACTGTGTGTTATTATATAGTGGAATAAGTTCAACAATCACTCTACTCGATCATCTGGATTCTGTCTCATGACATGCACTTGCGTGCACATGTAATGTTCACTACTTTTTCAAAAAAAACTTGAATACATAAAACTTTTACTCTCTTATGAGTTTTTTGTATCACGAATACAGTTTTATAGATAAATGACAAATAACTCAGGAAAATTAAAAATAATGAATTTCATTCGTTTAGTTAAATCATATGAACGGGAAGGAAAGGTGGTGAGGGGTTAAATTTTTCATCACATGCTTATTCAAGAATGTAAACAAATATTCCATCAAGTTTTTGTAAACAAAGAAAAGTAAATAAAAAGTGTGTTTACATGCAGTCGAGCCATCACAATGTCAGCAGTTGTTTTCTCTCTGCATAGTGGTAGTCAGGCAAATTGTCAGGGGCCTCGTGAGTAAACATCACGGACGACTAATTAATGCTCCGAGTGACGCAACACTCATGGTCGACAACAGCAGCTAGAGGGATTCTGTTTTTTCAGAATATTTACTGTTTGCAATAATAAGAAATGTAGTTACATTTGAATACAATCAGGAACTCAATGTCAACATTCTCTTGAGCAGCAAAATACGCTCAAAGTTTAGTTATATTGTTAGAGTGCGTGAACGTGTGATGTATGCACGGAGTTAGTGATTAATTGGATGTTGGGCCACAATACGTTCTTGAGTCAACTTCAAGCTACACGGAATAAATTCGCAGTATTCCGGTATACTAGTGTCAAACCACAGAAATTCTACGTTTAAAATTCGGATAATTCGTTTGACAGGCACCATTTTTCTTGAACGAAGCTGTAGGATTCTGTAACACACACAGGGGCTATGAACCATTAGAAACAGTTGTGGTTTCGAATCTGGATCTGGTATTGAAGATTTAAGACGAATTATTATGTTTTAAATGAATATTTTTCATGAATATATATAAAACTTTCACTCTGTATCTCATCTACCGATAACATGACCGTGAAAATTCTACGGTTTAAAGTGGTAAAATTAAGTATCTATGAAATAAAATACATTGTTCCGTTCTACCCGTGGTACTATGAGAATCTCAATACTTTTCATGAATGTATACAGAACTTTCATTCTGAATCTTATTTACAAATAACATGGCTGTGTAAGAGAAGAACTCTAAGAACAAGAAAAAAATGGCGTATTTTATAGTAATCTAGCGCCTTTGGTATCCATAATACAATGCTTATAATACATGTATATACGTTCTGATTTTAGTTCAATGCTTTTTCTTCAGTAATAGATTGGAAGAGATGTTACGGACACACATAGATAGAGAGATAGAGAGAGAGAAAGAGAGAAAGAGATGGAGATACACTGTGTAAGTAGTTATAAGTAGAAGTAGTTTCTTCTACCAGAGCACATTTCAACTGCTTTATCAATGCTGGAAGCATAAATTTTCTTCGTTAGCGTATTTTTGATTGTATTCTTATTTATACGGTTTATCGCATTCAATCGTAATAATTCACATTACAATATAGAGTGCCCAAGAATAAGATAAAATAGCATCTAAAATTTGAAAGAAGAACATATCGCTTTTATGAAGTCATTGGTTTGAAATATTACAGTAAGAAGTTCTTCAGAGGAGAAACTTCTGTGGGTTATCACTTTAAAGACACGGGGGCTTGTGTCACCTATTTATAATAGTTTCACCAGTTCGAAGTGCCGTCGTAGTTTCTTGGTGCCTAAGTAAGGTATGCTTCTAGGTCTGAGATAAACGTGTTTTCGTAGGGTGAAGTTTTATTTAAAAACCTCAGCTCCAGATCAAAATTCAAAACTCGAGTTAAAAGCTTGAGAGTGCGACATAGAAACCCAGACCAGAGACCCGCCCAGACATTGGACAGTAAATAATTTAAATTAAATAAAAATTAAAAGGTCTTGGGAACCTTAGAAAGAGCTGTAGCTAAATTACTGGGTCTTGTCAGGCGGTGATGAAAAATACGCTGAATTAATAACAGCCTTCAGAGCATAAGTTGCTGAATTAATTGACGCCTGAAATCGAGATTCACTGAATTAATTACAAGTTTCAAGACAACATCGTGACATTGTATATACACAGTTTAACGTTCATTTAATATAAATAAAAACGGAGTAAGATTTTTAACCACAATACAAATCCTTTTTTTGGATCGGACGTAACACAATCAGGAACAAGATGATGCACATAACAAGAAGGCGAACAGGATATTGAACATAACAACACAGTACTGGAGATTCGGCATATCACAAAAAAACTCTTTTTAGCTGATTCCGATTGAATACACAAAAGCAGGGTTGAACAAAAGATAACTGACAATAATCAATGAATGTGGGGTGAAACATATGTGGAAATATTGCTGGAAAATATACTTAACAAAGAGAAGCTACGCTCAGTGATGGGCACTAAATACGTTAAATCTTTTTAAATATTAAATACATTTTTTAAATGTATTCAAATACTACATACTAAATACATGAAATGTATTTAAATACTCTAGTAAGTACTTCTCTATTAAATCTAAATTTATATATTGATGAATCAAGATATTTGTAGATTGAGTGTACTCAATAGACCTTAAGATATAATTCATTTGGAGTAATAATGTTGCCGCCACTTTAAAGTGTACGTGCGCTTTACTGTCGCACGGGAAACTAGCTTCACTTTATGTAATTGAAACACAACTAGAATTCCCAGCAGCAGGAAAAGCAATCATTATTGTCTAAAAATTTTGCTCGACCTTAACAACTTATAAATCATCTGGAAAAAAGAGTGATAAAATGTAGAAAGTATCATTTTTTTCTCAATTACTATTTTTTACTTAATTTTTAAAAACAAACAGCAATACAGTGCTCTAACATCCTGCCTATATAGACATATAATAACCCTCACAACACTACCAATAACCCTCACGACACTGCCACAAATGGTTGTGCGAGAAAGGTGTTCATGCTATATGGAGTCTAAGAGAATATCAATCTTACGAAACGTACTAATCAAGCCGAGTTTACGTGATTGCTCTATCTACCGACCGAATAATTGAAGTGAATAAAAGTGTCTAGTGTTAAAATTTTGAGAAAAATATTTTGACTACAAACAAGTGAGCAGAGACATCGATCACACGCAAGCTACATCACACATTTAGAAAGAAAACTGCCCTCGTAAGCCTGCATACCAGCGAGGTAGCTGCACACGCCGACCACCAGCCGAGACCTCGGAGGTCCAGCCAGCAGCATCAACCACAATTACCACCACTGCTACACAACCACCATCACTGCTACAATCTACTTGTACTGCTGCTATCATCTACCGCTACTGCTGTCATCTATTGTTACTGATATCATCTACTATCTGCTGCTCTACTGATATCATCTATTACTGCTGTCTACTGTCTGCTGCAACTGCTACCGTCTATTACTACCACTGTCTACTGCCACTCTACCGCTACCATCACTGTACCATCTACAGCTGCCTTCTGTATATGTGAAACCCTTATAACTATTAAATCTGCTAGTAGTGGACGTTGGTACTGTACGAATAGGAATAGAATCCTTTTTTAACACATTTGTTGCGATTGCCTGATTGGTGTAAAACTTCACTTTGTACGCATAGTCACTAAAAGACTTGGAAAAAATTACAGAACCTAACCTCAGTGACCCACCGGTGGGTCGCATCGCAACAAACGTGTTAATGAACGAAAAAACTATTTATGATGTCCTTCTGTGTGTTATGTTCCGGGGAATCGTCATAAGCGTTACTTCAGTATGAATAAGAACAGAATAGCATTCCACACACGCAAAGAAATTATTTCGAATTCAATCTTTAAGATAACAACGAATGAATTTTTTAATTCAATCCTTTAGACCAGGGGTTCCGAACCTGGGGTGCTTGCAGGCCCGGTGGGTGCGAGACGATATTCCAGGGGGTGCGAGAAAGGTCCAGTTAAATAATTGGATATTGGCTATATGCTGGCATTTTTTTTTTGCAATGAACTAACTTTGTTTTTATTGAGGGTTAAGTATTGTTATTTAGTGATCCTCACATACATAGCTGAAAAGATTCAATCTTACTATACATTTAACGTGTTCAGTAGTTCCTAAACTTTAGGACCTATACTGAACATGTTTGTTACCGGGATGAAACAAGTTCAGGCGTCAACTGTTCCTCTCTGCCTGGCAATTTATGTTGTATGTGGAAAAAGTGAAATTTTTTAAGCATTTCAAAACTAGTCCATGTAGTATTTAGTACTATTTTCTACTACTTTGTTATTTGTTCTATTTCAAGCAAAATATTAATTTTTCAAAGTTTATTCCAATGTTTATTTATTATAAGTTTCAGGGATACATTTGTAATTTCCTTTAAAAATTAAATTCATGAATAAAGTAACAATCCTCCTTTGATAAAATATTATTCGAAATTCGCGTAATGTATTTTTGAGCAAACTATAAATTTTAGTGGGAGCGAGGTTCGAATTGAATTTCTTTACGGGTGCGGGGCAAAAAAAAGGTTGGCAACCCCTGTAATTTAGACATTAGGAATTTTTTCCATAGAATAATTATAAGAAAATAATTTTGATAGAAGGAACAAATTCTGAGTATCACCAATTCTAATTTCACAATTTAATCATTTTGCCACTAAACATTACTTCTATGATTGTGTCAATAGACACTAATTTTGAGATCTTATGCCTAGATAATAATTTTGTGATTTCGTGACTAGTTAATAATCCTGCGATTTGGTGACTGGTCACTAATTTTGTGACTGAATAATACTTTTGCGATTTTGTGACAGGTTGCTGATTGTGATTTTGTAGTTGAGATCGACTATGATTTTGTAGTTGAGATCGACTGTGATTTTGTGGTTGTGATTGAATTTGATTTTGTACTTGCGATCTTGTGACTCTATACTAATTTTGTGATCGTGTTACTGGACATTAATTTTGTAACTTTGTAGCTAGACACTAATTTTATGATTGGTCATTAATCTCGTGATTTGACGAATAGCCACTAATTTTCTGATTTTGAGACCAGACACTAATTACGTAAATCTGACTAGACACTATACGTGCCACCAACTCTGTAAATAAAGACTAAACAGCTAGAGGTAAACAGCTTGAAATGGAACAAAGAATAGAGCCGAACCAAAATACAGAAAAGTTTCGAAAGCAAAAACCAAATACTGCAGAGAATGTAATGCAACGTACAAGTTTCAATTTTTCAAGAAAAGAGGTTGCAATATGGAGGAGTATCGCTTCTGCTATTCTAACCATGAACCGTTAGCGCTCATTGAAAATCAATGATGCCAAATTCAAGAACTAAGCCGTCAATTCGAACTGCTGCCCGGGTGCTTAGGAACAATTAGAAAAAAAACAATGAATATGAGCTTAAGTTCCAGTATTCGAAGATTCACTGTGGCCAGCACCTACGAAATGATAGCCAGTTCCAGCGTATTGAAACTATTGATAAACGTTCAAACTTTCATCTGGACACCAAAAACCGTTTTAACGCATTGTATGACGAATCGGAAAACAACATAAACTCTACAGAAGAAAATACAATAAAAACATCTAACGAACATAATCCACATCAAACTCAATCTCATACCCAACCTGCTGAATCCTTGAATCTTTTTGAAACTTTAACAGAATTACTAACAAAAAGAGCGCTACAAAGGAAAAAACAAAGATCATGGACAAATCTCACAGCATCATCGAAAAAAAGAAAACCGAATTCAAGCGGCGGTTAGAAGAGCGTAAAATACTTTGCCGCTCTAAAATACGTGTTATTGAAGCAGTCTACTTACTAGACGACCTACAATGCACAAAGGAGGACGTAGTTATATGTAGTTCTTTGCAGAGCACATGAGTTAGAAAATAAGCCCTAAGATGAAATCCTTCTAAAATTTGAAACGTTAATTTATAGAGCAAAAAAAATCCACGATGGCTAGCATAGCCAGCATTCATCCGCGAATCAAGGCCATGAATCTAAATTCAAAGATTCTCCCAATCAATGAAAAGATAAAAAATGTGTGCAGGAAAAAGCGTCATGTATCTAGACCTGATGTCCCAGTACATTGGACACCATGATCTTTTCAAGGAAGATTGCAGCTACCTTAATAAAGTTGGGCAAGCTAGGCTGCAGAGCTTACTGACCATCGCCACGCTCGGATAAACCGCTACATTGAAAGAAGACAAAATTGGTGGTATACTAAATTTGACGGACAAATCGAAAGTACATTCATTCAGAGCACCAACAAGGTAATGCATCAAAAATTAGGACATCTGTAATCTTCCAAACACGGAATTAGAGGTCCTTCGACGACACAGGAAAGTAATAAAGAGTTCGACAATAACACGTTCTTGTCTATACAATCCAACAGGGAAAGGAAACGAACAGTGCACCCAACACGGGCAAGCCAAAAAACAAGCAGCGCTCCGACACAACGGAATCACTTAACCTCACCTCTGCAGCAGGTATTCCTGACGCTGCAAGAAACACTTTCAAGGCCACAAAATTATCGGCAGTCTGAAAACTTCAGTAAGGTGAGCTTGAGTAAAAACGTACTATCTAACCAACAAATGAGTGCAATAGATATGAACCCATCTCACGATGCAACACAGACTTCAAAAATCAATTGCATACAAGGAAATGACATAAATCAATCACCAAAGGCACTTGATCAACAAAACAAACGCAGCACAGGGGATCATACCGAAGTTGACAATACTGATCATAATTTGAGACAACTCAAAATACCGGTTGAAAACGTGCAAAGTCTCCTACCGAAAATGCAGGAAATATTATACAAGCCATTGCATCAACGTTGTCGTAAAACTTCATAGCTTTCAATGAAACATGATTAGATTTAAATGGAAGACATCTCCCAGCGGAAGTCTCACTGAAAATATACGCTTTGCATAATGTCGACACACCATTGTGCAGCAACAGAGGTGGGGGCTATCTTATCTACATTAAAGAACAACTGCAACCACAAATCGAAGCAAAACGAGTAACAGAATAATTGGAAATTAGAAATGCTACATCTTACCATTCAACCGCATCCAAAATAAACCATCAAAATTGTACTCATATACAAAAACCCAGTCTGTACAGCAATCGACGATGACAAATTCTACGGTTCCTTTGATTATATCCTCAGTGCACATCACAAAACACCAATCATGGGAGACTTCAATCTACCCTACATAAACTGGACTAATCGTCATAGTCAAGCACCAGGTTCTTAACTTATTGATTTGATGAATACAAATATCCTACAGCAGCATGTTAACGAACCGACTAGACGGAAGAATATTTTTGACCTAGGCATGACAACCCCTGACCTCAGAATAATTGGATTAGAAGTTACGGACAAGATCGGTGATCACCATGTGATAGACTTCGCACTCGAAGTACGTGACCCGAACACTAGGACTCAACAAAAACATGATCTCGTCTACTAACGGACAGACTTCTAACTAATGAAAGAAGACCTTGACAGCATTACCTACAATGTACTGATAAGGAACAAAAACGCCGAGGAATGCTTTATGATATTCAAAGAAAAATTACAATTGCTGCAAAGCACCATACCCCAACGAAGCGAATGAAGCCAACCAATAACCCTCCTTAGTTTTCAAAAGAAATTAAACTCCTCATTAATGCCTGACGACAGACATCAAGAAGACTTAAATGATACCAAACAGAGCCCTATTGTCAAGAACATATCAGCGCCTGCAGGGCTGTTAAGCGAACGATAAAATTTACAAAACAAAATAAAGAAATTCCAGTTGCAGCACGATTCATGCCTAACCTGCAGAGCTTCTACAAATATGTAAACAAAACGCGATTCAACAGCGACACTTTTGGATCACTGATCGATCCTAAGGGCTCAACTCAAACAGATAAAACCCAAGCCAGAATTCTTAATACATACTTTACCTCTGTGCTCACTCGTGTAGACTTAACTGAAATCCCCCAACCCCATATTTTAAATCCTTGGGAAATCTTGACAGATGACGTATTTACAGTAGAAGAGGTAAAAAACAGCTCAGCATTTTAAACCAGTATAGGTCAACCGGACCCAGTTACTCAAAGAAAGAGCAGAAGTAATCAGCGAACCCTTAGCAAACATCTTCACTCGATCGCTTGAAGCTGGGGTAATTTCAGAGGATTGGAAGCTGGCAAATGTCACACCTATTTTCAAAAAGGGGAACAATCGAACCCCGCAATAACGATCGCCAAATCAGTCTAACATCTGTAATAAGTAAAACAATAGAAAGACTACTCAAAGTCCGAATAACAAAGCACCTTAATGATCAAAATCTTATTACTGACACCCAACACGGATTCGGGGGAAAACGTAGCTACCTCACAAACCTCCTTGACTTTTTTGGAGAAGTCAAACGCATAAATGACTGTTCAAACCCCGTAGACCTTATGTACCTAGATCTTCAAATAGCCTTCGACAACGTTCCCCACGAAAGACTCATGACCAAAGTGAAAGCGCATAGAATACGAGGCAACTACTCCCAATGGAAACGAAACTGGCTCACTGGTCGCACTCTACGTGTGGTGATTTACGATCAAGCAAGTGATTCAACGCTTGTAACATAAGGAGTCCTTCAATGGATCGTTTTAGGCACTCTCTTCTTCACCATCTCCGTCAACGATTTTGATGTCGAAATCATCAGTAAGATCAACAAATTTGCCGCTGGCACGAAACTCTGTCACAAAGCATTCACCGAAAAGGACATAGCAACTATTCAATCATACCTCAACCGTCTTCTACAATGGACCGAAACCTGGCAAATGAGCTTCAACATTGATAAATATTCAGTAATGCTTGTTGGTGATACAACCGGCATTTTCAATACACGATGAATGGCATTCCCATTGAAACAGTCCAGAAACAAAGAGATCTAGGTGTCATTGTCAATGAAAATCTCAAACATGATAAACAAGTTGAAAAAGAGTCAGAACTGCGAACAGGATTCTTGATTTCATTGCACGAAACTTAGAATGCAAGTCAAAGAACATAATATTACCGCCATAGAAAGCTCAAGTCCGGCCACATTTGGAATATGCAGTATCTCTGGTGTCCTACCCTAAGAAGATATATTAATAAAATAGAAAAAAACACAGCGTAAAGCAGCAAAAACAATTCTAGAACTCCAGAATTTTAGCTACGAAACCCGTTTTCAGCACCTTGAACTTATACCCCTAGAACAAAGAAGACTGTGAAGACAACTTATCTAGACCTATAAGTATCTCAACAGCCTTAACGAAATGACCCTGGAAGGGCTTTTCGAAAGAGACAGTATTGTACGTTCCAAAAATAATGGCCAAACTCTAATACTGAGAAACTTTAAGACATCCCAAGCTATGAACTTCTATCCTGTTAGAATTGCCGTAACTTGGAACCAGCTGCCCAAAAACATCGTTTCTACTGGCACTGTGAACACATTTAAAAATAGTTTCGACAAATATTGGATTACAAACTCCCAGTATTGTTACGTATTAATTCTTTTTCCCAAATTCCCAGGGCCAGTGTATGATTTTTATAAATGCATTCGACTGAAATGCTTGTGGGTGAATGAAGTGTGTGTAGGTGAATGAATTGACCTACGTGGTTAAGGTGTTAGTGCATGATTGATGCATTTACTTTAAACGGTGTGGGACTTGGGTATCAACCCAAAAATGGGCCAAACAGCTCGCTCCTGTTACCTCTTTCAATTTTATACTGTCCTGCATTATTTTCATAAATGGCCGATTTGTGACGATACGTGAAATGATTTTAAAGTATTAAACTTTATCGAGATAATAATATAATTCTTTGGATTTGAATAATCCAGTAAAGTTATTTTTGACCTTGCAAAACGCTTTCACTGTCAATATTGAAGAAATGGTGCTGGCTATTTTGAGCCTTCCACACGTACAACATGAATATTATTCTACAATAGAACACATATGGAATTCAGCTGAAAGAGATAAAATTTTTCTCTCATAATAGATTCCCGATGAAAGAACTGCCACATAGAAAAAAGAATTAAGGGAACTTAATTATGACTAAAAAATTTCAAACGAGTGACAGAGATATCATTACTCACGAAATGAAAGCAAATAGTTTTATAATTATTAATTATTATTCGGTATACAGCATGGACCAATGGATTTACTTGAAAATATTCGCCATGAATTATTTCCGTGACCATTAGAAAATATTCCTCAATCAATAAGAAATAAAAACCTACTTCTATACAATAAAAAGATGTTCATATACAGCATTACTAACTCACCAAAGAATTATGTAACTTAGAATGGTACAATAAAAGATCTTGCTTTCCTCAATATGAGTGTAAAAATACGTCGTACTGTTCATGGCTGCTAAGATCGTTTGGACACACAGTATGTACTCACATTTTAGTAACTCTAAATTGGTCTATTATTTTAAAATATTTTCCATCAAAAATTGAGTGCACTGGCGTCCTTTTTCTATTGTCGGTACTTGAAGAGGGTGAGGAACATGAAATAGAACTTTTAGAGGTCAACTTAAGAATAGACTATAAACGAGCAAACTTCGAACTAATGTAAGAAGAGCTTGGCAGCTATAACTATGAAGTACTCATGAACAACAAAAACGCCGAAGAGTGTTACATGATACTCAAAGATAAGATTGCAACCGCTACAGACCACCATATCCCAAGAAAGCGAATCAGGCCAACTAATAACCATGCTTGGTTCTCACAAGAGATTAAACGCCTCATCAATGCAAGACAACATTCGTACAGAAGACTCAAACGATACCAAACAGAACCCCA
>VCRD01003520.1:0-26220 GCA_006783055.1 Trinorchestia longiramus
TATATATATATACATGCACATGTGCAAAAATAATATATGTAACCATATTTATATATTTATATTCGTTTTGGGTAACGCAATATAAGAAAAAAGAAAAATTGCCCTTTTAATATTTGGGATCCTAAAATTTTTATTATTTTATGAATCGCATATCAAAAATACAATTTTCTATATCCTCACAGTTTTCATATTTTCAGTGTAAGTATTTTAAGCTGGATACCATAGGCGCTGGATTACCATGAATACGTGACTTTTTTCGTCATCAGCATTCTTCCCTTTCAATATGGAATCTCCTTTAATTTTATCATTCCATTATCATGGTAGTATTAACACAAATTATTAAATCCATGTGAATTTTTCAAGTGCAGTGCTATTAATTATTTATTTAATATCAGGTAATACCCTATTTCATTTTTCATAATTATTTATGAGCTTGAATAATACGTTGATTTATAATCGGCATCGGTGGTTCATTCTTTGTCCACAAAATTCGGCTTCTATGAAAATCTTTCCGTGATTAGGTCAATGCTTGGCTACTCACCCAAATCCTGGTATTCCTCCGACTCGTGAAAGCTTGGAGTGTTTGTGCTTGGGGACTTGTTGAGGGTAAGAACTGCAGGATGAGAAGCAGTAGAAGAATAGTATTGCGGGGATGAGGGTAATGGAGGCGGTGGAGGTGGAGGGGGCATGGAAGTACTGTACACTTCGTACTGGGCCGAGCTTCCGTGGTGAAGCGCTGGCTTTTGGTCCGCCAAGAACATCTTGGAAAAGGAGGGGAGTTGCTGAAGAGCACTCACTTTGGCTGAATTATTGGTCACTTCTAAGAATATGAGATGATCACTCAGGCAGAGCAATGAGTACACAACCACCGCAAGGCAGCTTGAGTGTCACTGATCAGTAGAGGACTGTGAACTGTGATGTAAGACAGCACCAGCTGCAACTGATAGACCATGGCTCATTAATTCAGGTATTTTTGGTTTCAAAAATTATCTTGTTTACTGTGGAACATATGATGCTTACTTTTACTGATCACTAGAGGGATAGTTCAGAGGAGAGATTAGAAATGACAAATAATAGTAAATCTCAATGTAGAAACAAAAACTAATGTTAGATTGAAGTCAGTAACCGACAGTTCTTGAAACTGCTACTAACTCTTTGATGGATTTCAATGGAACGTACCAAACATACGCTTAGAAACCTCTACTCTATCGTCCATACCTGTAAATATATAAAGGCCAATAAAATTGTTGTTCCAATGAATAAAGAGTTATTTTTCACTCTGTACGAAAAGAATTCATAGTATACAATATCGTCACGGAAAAAGTGAATTCATTAAAACTGAAAATGCAACACTGCACATAACACGCATCCCGAATTTGAGCTTCCATTGACCGAGTCACGAACACATCACTTTCCAATCATGACCTGTCTACGAAGCCGTGCGTATGATTGGGTCGAATTAGCGCACTAGAAGCACAAGAGAGAGCACGAGTTAGTTGTTGCTTACCCTAGTGAAAGTTATATTGTAAGGCAATGCATGTCCTGCAAGCGAGCTGCACCTTCAGGTGGCTGCACACGCTGCCATGCAACAGCGAGGTGCATCTATAGTGCGCCACTCGTTATTGACTAGTTGCAAGCGTTCATCCTGCTAGGAATAACATTGGGAACCGCAACAAATGAGAATGTCCACCACAAAACACCTTTGCAAAGCCCTGGCAGGTCCTCGGACACTAGGATAGAAGGCACTACTTCCAAAAGAAGCCAATCACATAGAGGCTTCCAAGCCGTTTCCTAGCCGGGAAAAAAATATTCGTATTATACGAGCCAATCAGAGCTCAGTGTGAGTTTCCTTCCAATCACAATCCAGGATAGAACTGATCTCACCTGGATGAGACTGCTATTGGTTGTTAGTAAATGAAGTTCACTGTCCGAAGGCTAGACCTTGACTTTGATTTTCATGTTCACGAGCAGAAAAAATGCATGCATAACATTCTATGGTGTACACAGACGACGGGAAATTTTTTACTATTAAGGGCACATACAATTCTTCTAACATTCTACACCATGATTGCAGCATAGAAAGACAAATTTCTGTCCTGAAAAAGGAAGAGGCACTCCATACACCTGAGCTTGAACACTGGAACACATTTTTTATTATCCTGTGTTGCACTCTGAGGTGAACTCCCTAAGCGTTTTAGCAGCAGTTGCTTTTTCAACTGCTCAACGACTAATACTTCTAAACCTAAAAATCCCCTTTCGGACCTAATACACTCAAAAATTAACGTTCGAGCAAATATTTGCAATAAATTTTAGCAGCGCTTCCGACGTTACCTTTATGTACGTACAGGTAAGCCAGCCAACCCACGCTGACTCGAGGAAGACACTTTTTTATTTTCAACCATAAATTATTAAAGGAAAGAAAAATATATGCAATAATTAGAATGATATTCACTGAACCATGTAGGCTCTTTAAGAAATTAGAATAAAATTATCACTGTTTGAAGATGCTCTTGCGGACAGGTGTTACTCCTCTGCTGTGCTAACACATCGTGGGTCTTGCAATAGCCTCAGCAGCCAGTGGGCACCGCACAAGTGCTACAAAATCAGGCGTTGATTGGTCTGCCCAAGACTTGACTAAATCATACCTAATTTTTAAACGAATGTGAAATTTTATAAAAGTTTTACATTCATCTTTCATTATTTTCTTCCCTAGTTAAAAAATATACAAGAACAAAAGTAATTACAAGTAATCGAAAAATCGAATGATTCAGCTTCAGGTGTAATGATGAATGACTCAATTTGGCTTTTATCAGTCTTAGAAATAAGTAAGCAGAAAGTGCGTTGATAAATCAAATGCACGAGAGCAAAGAGGGCTTAAACTCGGATGGAAACGAGGATATGGATACAAAACGAGGATGATGTATTCATTTAAATTAACATAAATTCAATTTAATGTCAAGATAAACTTGCAATTATATAGACCTATTTCTAAGGGCACCATTATGGATGATATAATACGATGAACTCCACTGAAAGAATGATGTTATTTACTGATAATTTATGAATGAAATCAGGTTTCTTCATTATACGTACAAACTACAATTGATCAACACCAGGAAACTAATGTTGTAAAGATCATAAATAAGAAATGAATTGTTCCGAGAATGACAAACAAATTTACAAACTGTCGTAATTCTAAGTTTTGGATTAACTACAGAAAGATATTTGTATTATTTGTATGGTAAAATGAAAGTATGAAACTATAAATAACTAAGAAGTGCTTGGTCCAGAATTTCAGAAGGTCAAGTAAGTTTGTCGACGGGGGTATCAGACTGCAATTTTGCTCTCATCGTAGAGGATGCAAGTGAGTCTTCGGTAGCGTGTGACTTGGTTGTCATCCACTACTGCACTCGGCAGCACAGCAGTCCTGTAGTTCTCTTCAGCACAGCAGTCCTGTAGTTCTCTTCAGCACAGCAGTCCTGTAGTTCTCTTCAGCACAGCAGTCCTGTAGTTCTCTTCAGCACAGCAGTCTTGTAGTTCTCTTCAGCACGGCAGTCTTGTAGTTCTCTTCAGCACAGCAGTCTTGTAGTTCTCTTCAGCACGGCAGTCTTGTAGTTCTCTTCAGCACAGCAGTCCTGTAGTACAATACTTACTGAGCACGTAGATAAAAATATGAAAATTTTGTCTTTTTTCCGCGATGGGAAAAAAATGGAACGATATTTCGCCGGAGTATGCACAATGGGAAGTTATGTGATGTATTGGAATGGATGACATAAAGGGAGCATGCCTACGTAAAAAGTTTGTTACTTGTTTTTTCGATTTATCATCCAGATATTATGAACCCATCATCAAAAATTTTGAACAAAACAGTGAACAACCCTTTAAGCCATGCTGTATGGTAGAAAAAATACATAGCTAAAGCGCTTAAATGGTGACATTCAGGCTCTTGGCACGTAAATGTTTCCGCTTTAGGAGCTCTACAAGCTACGTATCTTCGAAACGATAGAGCTAAGTGTTCGTCAATTCCTTCTTGGGGATGAAAGATGATAATGTGGCGAATAATTCTTGATCTCAACGACTGAGGTCAAGTTTATAATAAATAAGGAGCTTCTAATGCAGGCTATTGAGTTGCACTTAGTTTAAGCTAACGAACAACCTGTTCATTAGCTCACAGAGTCTGCACGCGTTTGCAAACGTATGAAAAAAAAACAGAACGAGTGAATAGTTTTCAAGATATGACACCTTCAACAAGATTATATTGAGAGTTATGAATAAAGCTAACGAAGATATGGAAGGAAGAACTTCACATTTTTACCTTCAGTTCATTTTTAAACGGTGTAGCTAAGTTTTCTTCCAATGAGTGATCTCAAGTACTGGTATTTTGACGTACGTAGTAATAGTTTAATCATCTCCGATCTAGGGACAGCTAGTCCGAGTGGAAATTGTACGAGGGTTTGAATTCAAGCCTGTAGTAGTATTTCCGTAGCACTGTTCTAAGGCTGAAAGCCCTTTTATTATCTGCATTATTATCCTACGGATGCCCTATAGGAACGGAAGTAAGTTTAATAGGCACTATGCATTTAATATTTGAATTTGTATAAAAATATTTTAGATGTAACACTTTCCAGACATAAAGTTACCTAGAAGTCTTGTCACTGCTCGAGTACGCTCTACAGTTCAAGTGGTTCATGAGGAGTGTAAGATTTATTGTCATCAATCACTACATTGTCATATCAATGAAACAACTGGAAGCCATTTTAAGTATACAAAAGTCGATAAAGGACACATTAAAACTCTGCATTTTATCCAGACAAATGATTCTGATTAGAAATAATTCATATTATTAAAAATAACGAAAATAAGCCCCTTCATTGATCGTATAGCATAAACGTCATGCCACAAATCACTACATTTTCTATTCTATGTATCCTCTCTTTACAGAGCTCTGCGATTTAAATTGTGGCACAAAAAGCTCCTGAAAGTGAATCTGTGAAAAAGAGTAGGATGACATTTAATGACGAAGTTTCACTTGAATTCTCGTCATTCAGGTGTTCAGCAGCACACAGGTGTGTGTCGTGAGTGTACTTCGCAAGTGTTGAGCTTCCTATGCGATGCAAAGACGACACCTAACAACTGAATGCAAGAACGGGAAGGCAATCCTCGTTCTGCCGAGCCTCATCGAGAGAGTTATCACGATTCATTACTTTCTTCCATGACTAAAAGTTTTACCGTGGTTCACAGTTCAGAGCTAGAAAGTTGCATAAAGGTTTTTATGGTGGCCTCAAAGGTAAGATTTGTATTGCAGTCACTACTGGACCTGATTGGTGTAAAACACACAGCTTTTGAGGTCTCTTACATCACTGTTCAACATGCAAAAACCTAATCAAATTATGAATAAAAATTCATGCGATGCGTTGGAGAAGAGGAAAGAACTTGTTATTGAAAATACAACTACTAATGGAGAAGTGATATCGCTGATAAGAGGAAAACATGAGTTGTGGGGTATTTGCACTGTAATGCAAATTAAGTTACTTTACGGTAAATAAAGCTGCTAGGTAACCAATTATCCAGTTACTCTCTGTTTGAAAATAAAAGGCTTTCCTTCCTTCTCTTGTGGTTCACATGACTTGTAAAGTGTGTTTTCAGGACTTCATCAAGAGAGAAGAAGAAAGTTGTTTAAGAACGAAATAGACAGGTAGAGAAAAATCCCACTACATAATAATACACAGTTTGTTGTTTGCTTACTTGCTTGCTTGCTTGCTTGGTCCGCCTTTCTGTCATGCTCTTAGGAATTTAGATGGGAGAAAATTCGGTAGAATATATCATACATCAGTGGTTCCCAACCGTTCACCTTTGGCGACCCATTTTAGTACAAATACTCAATTCACAATCCCCATTTCTTCAAATAACTATATGTGATCCTTTGTACTTCGAAAACCTGTTCATTACAGAATGCTATTTTGTAAAACTCAAACCCACAAATATATGTACTAGGTTGATTCATTAATAAATGAAAATGGGGTCCTATACTATCTATTACTGGAGAAAAATTATTGAACTAAAATCAGAACAGATATACCTGTATTATGTGCATTGCAATATGGATTCCAAAGACGCCGGATCACTATAAAATACGTCATTTTTTCCGTTATTAGCTTTTTCCTCTTACACGGCCATTTTATCGGTAGATAAGATACAAAATGGAAATTCTGTACATGTTCATGAAAAATATTCATTTAAACACAAGAATTCGGCTTAAATCTTTCATATATTAATCTTTACTAGCAGGACACGTGGAAATTCCACGGGATGAGAAATCTATTTAATCTACAAACATGTTTTGATAAAACTGATACTTCCCTGAATAGCGCAAAGAATTAGTGTTTTGGACAGAAAAACCCATAAAACGTAGCAAATATGTGTTTATTAACATTTCTCTGAAAATAGTGTCCATTGTATTCTAAATTTAGAACTGACACAAATGAGATAAAATCATATATACAAATATATACTCAGAAAGTAATATTATGCTACATAGTTCAATACAAATAATAAAATCACATTGTAATCGGCAATTTTTAATGTACCCCTTCAGTCTAGCACCTTTTGGCAAACAATATTCTTTGTTAAAGTTCGTCCTTTTCTCTTTCCTGTTTATCAGTGTATATTACCTTAACTCTCACATCTGAGAGTTTGTATGATCTTGAAAATGCCACATATAATTGTCTGTGGCTGAAAACGGGGTGAGGTTCGCCTCTATAATATACAGTTGCCCATATTGCGGTTAACTATCACCAGTGTACAGATTTGTCGTTGTGTGATAAGTCTGGCCTTGGATGCGGAAGCAATAATGACCTCTTCCAGGAGGAACGCACAGTTTGACTCCAAAAGACGCAAAGGAGAATGCACATTTGTAATTCCTGATGTTTTTTCGGAATGAAGTAGACTCTTGATCATTTCCCTCTAGTAAATCTTTTAGGGCTTCAGGATAAGGCTGCAATGCAGGGACACTTACTTTTCCATTTCCAGTTCTGTATCTTCATTCCTAAATCTACGTGCATCACAATACTCACATCTCACATTATTTTCACCAATGCCAAAGGGTTCTATGTCAATAATATTAGCTATGTACACAACTAGTCCATTTCTTCTGATGCGCTGTCTTTGCAATTGATTTTGCCTTATATGGGTTAACTTCACCAGGATTCATATTTTCAATTCTTTGCCCATATCTCTCTCTTTGGTTTTGATGATAATTCATTCTATCTTCTTCATTCATGTTCTGTTCTCTTTGCTGAAATAATTTTCTCTGTCGCTCAAGATACTGTGCCCGCTGTTCCTCATCCATATTTTCCCTCCTCTGCCGGGATAAATTTCTTTGCTGCTGGAGGTTCTGAGTCCGCTGTTCCTCATACACATTTTCCTTTCTTTGCTGTGATAAATTCCTTTGCTGTTCGTGGTATCATTCTCTGCGAGTTTTACTCGGAAATTTGAAATTATGTTTGTATATCATATATATTTCAGATTTTTAAAAATAAACTTGGCATTGATGGATGGAACCAGTCCTTCTATTCACTGCTTACCATAATTTTTCTAAAAAAAAACATGCACGAATCGACGAGGAGTCAAAATAAGTCATTCGGTTTAAAATCGAGTGAACAATTTTAGATGAGGAATAAAGCTGTGAGAAAAGTGAAAAAAATCCAGAGTTACTAATGAATTTATTCATGGCCAACAAATTTAAAACTGCCAAAAGCACAACACTTGTTCAGGAATTTTATAAAACCCAGACTAAAGTTTCAGGAATATGGTCACAGGCAGTAGGCAACGATCTCGTTTTCTAAATTCTAATACCATTCGAGTTCCCGTGTTATGCGACAGCATTTCTTGAATTTGTCGAGAGCGATCAGGAGGAAGCATATGCAAGCATTTCCTTGAAGATAAAGGTAACGGAACGAGCAGTTGCGTTATAGTTGGCGGTGTCTGCACGAAAATTGCTTGCAAGCTTATCGGTCAAGTTCATACGTCACGTGCCAGCTGCAGCTTGCAGCCACAAAAAAAAATACCAGCTGCCCATTTGTCGACGTCAATGTGTTCGGATAACTAAAGTAACATGTATCATGGACTTCAAAGTGATTTAATAAACAGTTTCGAATAAAACGCTCCAGTTAATTACGCACCAGACGCAATAATTTCCAATGCAAAGAACGCGTGAAAGATGGAGTATAAAACTGTTCTTTTCAAGAGAAATATCGACAGACTTGGAAACGAAATAATTCTCAAGATGATTGTTAAGAGGGTTGACAGTCTTCATTGTTTGTGGTATTTGAAGGAAAGCAAACGATAAGATATCTCATATAAAAGGTCTTATCACTTTAAAGTGCTTACTAGAGTCAATGCTGCGTTATCTCAGCAGTAGCTAGTCAAAAATTAATATCAGCTGTCATACTGGGGAACACAGATAATCGTTGTGAGTCCAGAAAATCTACTTTACTGTGGATGCAAAAATAAATTCAGGAATAATAAAGCTTACATAACGGTAAGCTTTTTTTAGCAGAGCAGTTGTACTTGGAAAACAGTCTAAAATATTTCGGAATATGAAGTCAATGGTGGATGAGTTTTAACATAATGCAAAATATAAAATTAGTTCCAAGATTCATGCCCTTGCGGTCTGGACATGGCTGTACTAGTACCAGTTATTTCCGAAGTTAAATTTTTGACCACTCTCATAATTTACTATTGTTTCTCTCAGTCGCATGAACCATCAACGAGTGTGCTAAGCAGAATGATCGAAGTCGTATTAGATTTCGTACGAGCAGGGAATACAGAAACTTTCACTTAACTCTCTTGTAGCGGGTCAAGTCCATCTAAATTATGACCAAACATATAAGAGTAGCTCACGGTTTACTTCATGCGCGACACATTTCTCATTAAATAATGAAAGAAATGCCCTGGTTCTCAATACAATTTTCACATTCAGTGAGAAAATAGACAAATTATTTAAGTTTGTAAACATTCAGTTTCCTTTTCACAATAGATAATCGCACGATTAAAAAGCAGCTTACTTGTTCAAGACCGTTAGCTATCCAGAATAATGCTCGAAGGCGTATCTCATATTTTTTATGATGATTTCATTTTACTGATAGAAAAGTCTAGCGAGTTACAGTACGTGCATCAGTGGAGAACAAAACAACGCTCTACGCTGTACCACAGATAGAGGTACCACTCGTAACTTGACATTACTCGGGACTTTAGTTCGCCATCCTACAGTTTTTTAGCACAACCCAAAACCTCACGGCTCGACTTAGTATATTACACTATGTATTAGCTACGCAAAATCTCCACACTACCATCCAGCGTCTTTATTACATTATTCCTCACCCCTACAGCACCGTCCAGCAATTTTGGTGCAGTACGTCCTGTGCATCACTAGGCCCCTCTACCGCACCACCCATCCTCTCGGCCTAGCACCAAGCACCCCGGTCGGTCGGTCGGTGCCACCACCCCCCAAATGGCGCTATGGAAGCGACCGGGTCACTCACCTACGCCGGTCCGTTAGACCGCCTCCAGGCGCTCGTGTTGGTCGGACTAGGGTCTTGCTTCCAAGTGCGATCATTTATCAGAATCATCTCTTTCTTGGGAATGAAGCGACACTTGAAGGCGCAAGGGACGCGCAATTCAGAATAATATTTGGCTGCATACCAATAGAACTTTGATGACAAGTGGCTGTAGCAATAAGTTCGAGGATGAAACCAAAGTCGCCGTGACCTGACAGCTTTCGGACTGATCAGGATCGCCCAGACGCACGGCACTGCAAGTCTTCGCGAAGGATCGCACCAGAAGTGCTTTGAACCGGATTGAAATCGGCACTCAAGATCACGGACGCGTACATGGCTCGACAAACAGACGCGTTGGCAAGGCAACAAATGAATAAATACCGAATGGTCACTTCGACAGGTGGTCGGAAAGAGACTGTGTTCAGTAATTTCACCTCCTAAAGAACTCTCGATTCACACAACACAAACCAGCCACATAAAACAAAATAGTAAAGTTAGTAATATCCACTGATACCATTCCGCATGAGGAATAAGTTACGAGATCAAACTGAAAAAGTCATTCAGTAGATGTGCATAAATCCGAGATATGGATCATTGTTTGAGAAAGTTCAACGTCACTAGCAAGCATCTCGCAAATATTTTTCAAGTGCTTTTCAGATACATAGCGTGAGAGCAAGAGTACTGTCATGTATGTGTGTGTATCATACAACTGCGATGTAAGGTCCACCACACTTTTGCACGTTTTCAATTTTGCTTGTCGGCAAAGTTTGTTTATTCCTATGAAGTACGAGATGGGCAAAATGCAAGCAAAAATCACAATCGAGATGAAAAATAGAAAAGATAGAAATTCGTACCCACACGTTGTGGAAATGACAACAATTCGGTTTCTTGGCTATATTGGAAGTAAATTACTAACATATTGTATCCAGGAAACTCTAAACATGCTACCAAATTAAATAATTAATTACAGGTGAAAGTGTCATGTGGGTTATGGATCAGAGTGGAAAGGCTGCTATCCCTAATAAAATCATTTGGATAACTTTTTTGTTATTCTAATATTTCTTCACTTAAAACACTATTTCTTCACTACAAACAAGATCCTGTATTAGTATTGTAACGTTGCTTTGTTAAATGAAATAAATTATTTAAATAATGTTCTCTTCAATAAGAAAATTGAAAACTGCATTTACATGATAAGATTAGGTGTGCAATGAACATAATTAATTTATAACGATGATGAATAGCATCGATTTCATGTAGAATGAAATATAACGGAGATTATGAAAGCTATACTGACATCTAGCATGTGATAAATATTCAAGCCAATAATTTGAAACATTCCTTATAATAAAAAATAGAAATTTGTTTGAGAATGCTACAGCATCATACCAAGAATTGAAAATAGGATACAGAAAAGCATTTGAATGAGTGTCTCTAGTTTGAAATTTAATTTCTTCGAAGAATGGGCAACCTATAAAAACATTAAGCTCCAAACTTCAAGGTATTTTCTCATAAATATGCCATTTGTTCCTTTCCATGTCGAGAACCTGATTTCTGTACTTTTTTGTGTTCGTTACTTTCTCCTAGCGAAAACGAAACATCATTGAAAACTTTTCCCTCCGTCTTGGAGCAAGCGAGCAAATGAAGGAACCGCCAGCTGTTACGACGCTGTTAATTTCACTGCCATCAGATTACTGGTCTTTCAGTCGTGACGTGTTGATTCTGTAATAGCAATGAGCGGCTTTCAACCAAAGCTTCAAGAAGGGATAAGAGAAGAACAATATGATTAACTACAACATAAGAAGAAATCAACCATAAAACACTGTTATTTTTACCCATTTCGGTTAAAAACGTATTTTCAGAAGAAATTTGGAATTATCATGCCTCTAGATTTGTATCAAAAATTATGAAAGTATAAAAATGCAAAGCTTCATGATAATGAATCAAATAGGCGTGCCCGTCTCTATGAAAACAAATTAGTGAGAATTAAAACATTGCTTATCATCAGTATGCTGTTTAATGATGATAAGTTTTGACTCACCGAAGACTAGTTACAAGCCTCGTCTGTAGCTAACGATGATTAATAAATAAACAACTTTTGTTTCGATCAGGGTGCTCGTGCAGGCCTGTGACACCAGCATGTCTAGGCATGACTGTCGCAAGCTACCTAGCCTTCTCACTTTCACAGTCACGAGACAATAACTATCACTTTCAGGTTAATTATTCCGACCTCAAAGATAGAATTGATGAATGTTCTTAAACAAACTGAAAACCAATGAATAGTTGCAGTTTTGTTTTATGCTTTAGAAATTGACATCAACACTTATTCATACTTCTTGTAAGGTGCGCCATCATATGCTTGGTCTATGGATAGGTTAAAATACACCAGTAAAATATCGAATCCCAGCGTCGTCAGACATGTAGTAAATACGAACAACAAATTTCCTAACTCGATGCAACATCGCCAGTAAGTATCTTCAATCGTGTTGAATCAGTGAATGATGATATCTTACATCATCAAACCGACATGTACGGCTGTAAATATTGATTTGACGATTTATTCCAGTATAAATTAACAAGCAAATTATCCACTGCAGGTTACAGGTTTCACTTTACAGTCCAGCGAACAGATCCAAAATATCAACAAATTCATCAAATTAAGCTCCATTTCCTTGTTGATTCACTTCTATTTTCATACACTCTATTTAATTATAATTATAAATGTAAGATGTGAGAAGCTAAATCATTAGCCCGTGCAATCTATGAAATATTGTAGCAGGTAATAGATTATTTAATGAAGCAATCTGAAATTTCCGAATTGAACAAAGATTCTTCTAATCATCAGAGCTGCAGTTCATCTTTTCAATGACTAGATGTTGCTCGCAGCAGATATATTGACAGAAATTACGAGAGCTTGAGATCGATCTCGTATTAATGCAAACCGCTCGTTCCATGTCACATCTCTTTCATGAAGTGTTCAAGGACCTTGTCGACCATACACTTCATTTCAATTTCAGTCGAAATCTTTTCGTTTTGTAGTCCATTTGCATTAATTGTGTACCGCTTGTTACTTACGTCGCTAATTATTGATACCAACTTTTGGTAATTTACATTCTCGTACGTTTCACTTTATTCAGCTCAGGTACTCTTCAAAATATAAACTTATTCACGTATTTCATCCCTAATGTCGGATAACTAAAGTAATATGTATCATTTACTTCAAAGTGATTTAATAAACAGTTTCGAATAAAACGCACCAGGTAATTACGCACGAGACGCAATAATTTCCAATGTAAAGAACGCGTGAAAGATGGAGTATAAAACTGTTCTTTTCAAGAGAAATATCGACCGACTTGGAAACGAAATGTAGACACTCTCTTGTAGACACTTAATGTCTACAAGAACTATGGTACATGATCATTTCATGTTCTGATAACATAGAGTACGAAACTCAAACCTGAACCAATGAGGATTCTAGGAAAAATATACCGAGTTGATGAACTTGAAAAAATACGTTAAATTGGACAATTCTTTTGTCGATATCCAACGTATTTCCGAAGGGCACTTTAACGTTCATAAGATGAAAATTAGTTGAAATAGGATATGTAATGAATTACTCATTTACAACTCGTAAACATTGCTATTAGATCACTAAATCGAACTTTATATAGCGATAAATTTACGAGGAACATTTACCTTACTATAAGAGTTTGTTATTCGTGTCTGAAATGTACTCAAACATTGAAATTTCATTTTTTAGGTTAGCACAGTAAATTGAAAGCAAACAAAATCAGCACAAACAACGACATTTTCCTATGCGGTCTTGAACATCTACAAACAAAAGCACAAAAAACCTTGAACGAAGACTATAAAAAGTGCAGCTTTGCTCGACTGGATTGACTGTTTCAGTATGCACGCACTCTGAACCCCGACTAACAAGCGGCTAAGGCTTACCACAGTTACAATATGAACACAAACACGAGCCATGTAAAAATGATCACACAACATTAATTCTTTTATAAGCGCTGGTCTCTCAACCACCGGAAATACTCTTGGTAGAAAATGAAGTTCTCTTCAACAACGCTCAAGTTTAAAACATTGTTTGCAAATATTCATCTATAATTATTAACAGTTATGAAAATTACTTTAAACGTAATAGTAATTTAAGATAAAACCAATATTAATATATTTATCTAATTTCAAACAAGAAATAAAGCTTGATACGCGTATCCTGATATCACGTATGTGATATCAACTCATATGTTATTATGACCAAGCGTAATGAAACGTGAAATAGATATCCGTGGAGTTTTCCACATTGCTTTACTCATTTTCCATGCGTATTTAAACTAAATTTCAAAAAAAGAAAACAATCAGAAGTTCTTTAAGCACCTCAGAAGATTCATAGCTAACACTCATTGCAACTGAAGCTATGGGTAATCTTACACAATGAAATAATCAATGCCCTTCAGAGTTTGTGAGGTCTAAAAAAGCGCGCTTGAAACGTGGAATTAGGTGTGAGTCCCGCAGTAAAGTTAAAGAATTTTTATTTCATCATCTCAGCAGATTCATTAATAGGTAAGTTAAGTTCAGCTGATGAATAGTGTTTTCTATTTTTTGTGTGACCACTGTGTGACATCGTGAGGCCACAGCTCCCTAGCATATGAGTTCCAAGAAGCTACGGAAGCGGTTTATGTTAACAAAAACCAACATGAAGTTAACGCCAATGTTTTCTGGGGAGACCTGAAAGAAAGCTTCCTGGAAGCGATGCAAAGGCGTTCGTCGTTGTTCTCACCGCTGGAATATAACAAGGGGAGCCTCGCTGGTGTACCTTGTCTGAGCCACGTTTGGGATTGTAATGTTAGGGATATCGTTTAAAAGTATACGGAAAGGTAGAACGAGTTAATTTTTCAGAATGATCACCGAAAAAGATCGATGAAAATACATCAATTATACAATCATTAACCATAGAGGGACAAAGTTCTCGCTGTTTTATTCTCTACAATGCTTTTGATTCAGAAAAACAATCTCACGTCACGTATGTAAGTTCAACCCCAAGCACTTTTACTGATAGGTTCTTATATTAAGATACAATAGCTGATTATTCTACTCATATTGAATAGAGATAAATGCCTTATCGATGATGATAGTAGTCAAATCTCTTTTAGTTAACTTTAAAAGACTCCCACAGGACCAAGAACTTTATTTTTATCATAGCTCAGCAACAAGCGTTCCTTTTAAGTAACAACTGGTACTGCAACGATTTTCAAAAACAACAGCAAATACGCATACACCAATTTTAAGAACGATTTTGTTGTTAACAGTTAATTGGCAAAAACATGGGTAAAGTGCATACATTACGAAAAAGTGACCATTAAAAAGTTTGCATCACGTAAAAACTGTTAACCGAACGCTGAAACATCATCAGATATAGAAATCTAACACGTTTTCAACACGGTAATAAGTTCTCATTATCACTACCATCTTGAGTGTTATGCCATAGCAATAACAGTTTCGAATTTCGCTGTGAAATAACGATTGTAAGCCCTAGTTAACAGCGATGATAGAGAGAAAATGAAATAAAGTCCGAAATTTATTCTTGTGATAAATATCAGTGTACGTGAGCAGCGTTTCAGCACTCACCATTCTTCGGTGTCACAACTCTTTACGCTCAACAAACTCTCATAGAAAAATGTCGTGCGAATTTCTAGGTCAAGGGTCGATTGTTACCAAATTAAATGTATGACTTACATAACGAGCACAGTGTTGATGCTTTTTCAGAATGTCTGCTACATTTAAATTCAATCCATATTGTTTATGAATATGTGTTGAATTTCAAAACTGATTTTGAATTCGATTTCAAGCTCTCAAATTAAGTAGTAATCATGCTCAGTCTTTGTTTCGAATGTCAACAGGTGGCTAAAATAAAGACAAAGTTGGAAGTATTATATTTGACCAAAAAGAGGTCAATTATGATAGCTGGAAGAAATAACTCTTTACGTGACATGTATGGAAAGAATGGTAAAATAGGACAACAAGAATTTACATGATAGGTATGTATTTTTGAATGTTTATTCTGGAGATTCAAGAAAAAACCCTGGATCTGATAACACTTCAAGTGAACAACACTCAGTGTGATTTCATGACAACATTTTCACTAATGGCTTAACACTAAGCGCTTTAAATCTTCTGCAATTTATTTCAATAACACTAATGAGGTTTATAGTAATTCACAGATGCTCAGAGGTATTCCAGAAAAATTTGTTTGCGTAAAATTGGGAAAAATCAGTTGAAGAAGGTTTTGAAAGAGATTTAACACTAAACACACCTAAGTATACTTAAAATTTCAATTGTAAAATTCAAAATGCGGAGTGAAACACTATTCAAACGCTGATTAAAAATTGTGGAACAAACATTAAAATAATTCTAGAAGAAATTAACTCAATCTCAACTAATTTTTCAGCCCGCAACACCTCCATTTTCAGTTTGCGACAGGGTTGACAAAGGCAGAGACAGATTTTCTGCACTAGCGAAGCATGACGCGTTGAGAGGTGCTCGTTTTACCATGATGCTTACTTTACCATTCGCCTCACCGCAGTTCTCAAATAGATTCCTTGAATTCAACTAGCATTTCAAGGATACTGAAGCTTATTGTTCAGATGGTACGTTTTGTTGCCAATAAAAATGAACACAGACAACTTAAAAATTTGAAGAGCATGTATAGCATGACTTTCAACGTTACAACTGGAATAGTATGACACAAAGCCGTCACCTTCAAACCAGAATTACTTTATACGACGTTGTGTAAGCTATTAGGAAATATTTGAAACATTTTGATCTCAATGGAATACCTCTACATAAAGAATGGGGCGTTACGCCATAGTCACCCAATAAACCTGTTTTGCTGTAAAATGAAGTGTCATTAGTGCGGAGACACGAAGAAAAAGAGAAGTAATGATTAATGACGCTAAGCTAAATCATTGTCACACGAATCATATATATAATACATGAATATCAAAAGTGTGAGTATTGTAAAATACCGCTGTTTGGCTGGAAACCACGGTAGCTGAATTACGACAAAAAGTTTCCTGTTCAGTCTGGTTCCTTGGTTCAACAAGATGTTATTCTTCGGAAGTGCCATTCTGGAATGGCAAAAGGGTTCATTAAGTTCGGGATGTACTGGAAAAGGCCAAGTGGTAACATACCGAGGGTCGTCGAGCGAAAGGTGCTGCTGAACTCGGAGGAAGGGGGAGCTGGTCGGCGAGGGCTGGCAAAGTCAAACTAAGGTGAAACTGGAAAGTGCTCCTGCGGGCTGCTGGCTCGGCGGCGGCGACGCGGCGCAGTGATAGTCCGGGTGACAGCTCCAGCTCTTGCATGCTCCTGTTGTTCGTCGGTCTTTTAGGTGCTGATGTGATCGTTTCTGGTCGGGCCTTCTTTTGGCGTAGTAGGAAGGTACCAAAGAGTTTCATAGTTGCATTCACGCTAACTCAAGACGACGGTTGCAATGCTGATCTGGTCTTCTTGTTCTGTAAATAGGTAAAAGTTCTACTGGTTACTATTGCTCATGCTGCCTATACTATAAACCTATGAAAGTATCTCCAATTAAAAGGTCGCTGAAATCATTGTTCCAGCGTTGAAAGAAAGCTGCTGCAGAGTGAAGATAGTATTTAAATTCGAAATTAAAATTAAAAAAATGAAAATAAACGAAACTTTTTCAGTTTAATGGGAATGCCAAGTGAAGCTGTGCGCCCAAGACACCTGAATAATAACGAGAAATGAATATGCAGGGAAAGCTGAAACATAGTATCTACTCTTTGTCATCCCTACGAAAACATCAATTTGACGGCTCCTAGTCGATAGTGCTCACATTGACCGAAAGAAAATCCAACAGAAACCTTAATAACCGATCTGATGAGAGGTGCAGATAAATTACGCAGCTTATAAAAACCTACTTAATGACACTCTTTCTAGCCTTCTTAATTTGCAACATACATTGCAGTTAGATAGTATATCAACACTTAGTCATCCTGTTTCAATACAAAATAAGAATATTTTCAACGTATTGTTCCCGATATAATATACCAAAAATAAGATTTCTCGACTTTGATTGGTAAGCATAGTAACGGTAATTACCCATTCATTTGTGTGAATGTCATTCACCATACATTGAAGGAAATGAATTCCCGCTTAAATTAAAGTGTTTAGGTATATCCTAGCCGTTGGGAAGCGAGAGCGAAACTCTGAATTAACAATTCCTGTGAGAAACTACAATTGTCGTAGAATTCGCCCGTTTAACCAAATGATGTTGATGGTAATTAGGCTGTATACAGTAAAGATAGTAAAGAAACTAACGACTGTAGAATTTTTCGACAGCCTTCTCTTCGAAAGTACAATTGGGACTCGTAATAGATATTTTTGCACTCAAATGTGCGTGATTGACGGCTCTACGTTAGACGGCATAGGATTTGGGTAGCAGTTCAGAATGAACTAAACAGCTCGTTCCTGTTGCCATGTTCCAGTATATTATGGAAAAATCCAATGCTTTTTCTTTTGAGGTGCACTTTCTGGATAACAAACTTAATGGTCTTTATAGACATTGATAAGCTGATAAGAACCCGAAATAAGCAAAGATTTTTTTCCGTAAGATACGAGATTTAGTTCAATTCTTCGAAGCCAGGAAAGTGAAAGACATGGAGAAAGGCAAGACTCTTTCTAATGGAAAGCATGGTCACCCTCCACAGAAATTCTGCAGCAGAAAGTGCAAGTGGGAAATTAGGTAAGATGTTCTTGAACATTCGATGTACAACAGTCGGCGAACTATATCAATTTTATCATCAAACAGCAAACAGCGAATGGACGTTCAAACATGCCCAGAAAATAAGAAAAACATTCTACTTACACACTCAGGAGAAAATGTTCACTCAGATTATTCATCAACGGCAGTCTATGTGTGTCAACATGCACCTGGGCACGTGAGCCCGATGTTAAGACTCTATGCACGTGAGCCAGGTGTCAAGACTCAGCTAGGCATGTGAGGCCGGTGTCAAGACTCAGCTAGGCATGTGAGGCCGGTGTCAAGACTCAGCTAGGCACGTGAGGCAGGTGTCAAGACTCAGCTAGGCACGTGAGGCCGGTCTCAAGACTTAGCTAGGCACGTGAGCCCTGGACGGAGTCAGAACATTAAGAGCTGACCGATACTTCTCATTTATTGTTTTAGCCCCTGGCTCTCATAGGAGGTCAGCTTTACACTATCCACTGCAAGGACTACAAGAACTTTAAAATCATCACTATGAGTTTTTTAAAATTGAGAAATATTTCTACGCTGAAAACATTCACATATTGTTTTATAATTGAATTAGAGAAATAAGTTTGTTTCCGAGCTAAAATTAAGCTAAAGTAGCGTAAAAAATATGTTCACACATAATACAGTTCTTCAAAGAATATCTTGTTCTCATACTGCACTAGTATCTTTAAATAACCGAGAGCGCGTATTTTGTGCTTCAAATAATTCTCAGAATGAAAAAGTATATATATCATGTAAACAGCGTTGAGAACACTGGTTTTCAGGTATTCCGCAGGATTCCCTAGGGGTCAAATACTACAAACATTACAGTCAAAATTCATTTTAGAGACTCCCGTGAATTGAAAAGTATTGAAACACACTTGCCCCGCCTTCCCTCAAGTTTAGCTGCATAATAATATCAAGTACAAAACACAGAAGCAGCCGCTATTCCTTATGATATTATAAAGTGCTGGTAGTGGACGCAGCTTCTTGGGTAAGGATGAAGGGACTAGTAAATGAATAGTAGAAATGATGAATATTTAAATTCCCAGTAAAACCGAAGGAAGCACGAAAAAATACCAGAAAATAAATGATATGGCTATCAGTAAGATTTTCATTTTAAACAGCTCTTCTGTTTGATCAGCGCTGAATTTGTTACGCTGTTTATGCATGAAAAGGTATTATAATCGCATTATAGTGAAACATAATCTATTTAAAAAACCCTCGCCAAATTCAGAACCTTCAAAATTAAATAAGTACATACCATCATTTTCCGTACACGTACTACAAAAATCTCTTTCTAGTACTCGCATAATAAAGGAATAAATTAAGAAGATACGAGCGTCCGTGTTTAGTGCAGCTTAGCACGACCATACACTCGACAACAGTTTTTTCCAGTAACGAAGCTTCGTTACTGACCGGAATAAAGAGCAGGAAATGTTCGACGTGAGTTCCGCTGTTCTGGAGGTAGACAACACACACGCCGTACAATGCGGACCACAACTTGGTGCTCAATTGCACTTTACATGTGGCTGCCAGTACACTCTATGTGTGGCTGCAAATATGCCATAGCAATATGTGCCATCTACAATATGCCATCTACATATGCCATAGCAACATATACATGCGGCTGTTATACCAGAGCTCTTAGATATTGCATCTTAAATAGAAGTATCATAAGTCTGTGCTCATGAAGCCAGGCGTAGATTTCCGTCACTAATATTAAATCCTCCACGCGCCCAAATCAAACATGAATGATCGTGCCTCAATGGACATGGTAGTTCAATTAAGAGGAAGCTGATCTGTTAGTACAATTAAATCAAACAAAACCTTCACTTTAACTCAAGTGAAAAGGGCATGTTACTCAACATATCATACATCCCAGTAGTAAATGTATAACAAGGCTCAATGGTAACGAATTACAATGAAAAATTACCAGCCCAACTTGACTGAAAAACTTCAGTCAACCAGCTTTGCTAGAGAGTGGGTATTGCTAAGAAAAATCCATGATGATTTCTATAGTTATAATTTGAAAATTCGCAATCCATTTTATAGAAAAACAGACAAAATCATTTTGTATATTCCATGGGATTTCATCTTATGTACAAAAGAAGCAAACGAAGCTCACAGCCTCTCCGTGGCTCGACTGGGAAGGACAAGGCTCGGTTGGGCCAGAGAGCAACACCCGTACAAGGTGACTTGCAGGTGTAACGGTGAAAGCATTCAGCCAACCCTTGATGATGGCGCACGAGAAGCTAGGTGCGCTGCACTCTGCGAAGCAGCAGGAAGTAAATTACGACCCGTAAACTCTAAAATTCCCAGCCATTCAGACGATGGCAGATATCACGATGATAAGCTCTGATGCAAACATAATAATACAGCACAGCTGAAGAACTACACTGCATTACAGTATAAGCTTACCATCTAAATAGTTTTGATGTCGAGGCAGTGGCTGCAAATAAAAGCTCTCTGGTTGGAAAAAATAGCAGAAGCGAAGTATTTTATTTCAAATATTGACGAAGAAGAAGATTTTATGGCAACTTCTCAGTCTAGATACACTAAGAAAAGCGTGACCGATAAAGGAAGGATGACGGTGAGGTTATTCATATATTTTATTTTGAAATATAGGTAAATGAATCAGGGCCATATTATATCAATGGCCTTCAAAAATTACTATTTAAACCCATGTAAAGTCAGCAGACAAGGAAAAAATAGTGAAACAGATAGAACAAACAAAAATACTTCCTCGTCAATGGTAACAATAAAGTCTCAGCAACAGTACGTTAACAGTCCAAAGTCTGCAAGAAGTTTAGAGCAAGCACATTTTTACTTTACGACTTAGAGCAAGTTTTGCATAAATGTTATCAGAGATTAGTTTTGAATGTCTCGTGTTGATTTAAAGATTAATGAGATCTCTTAAGGATTTATAAAAGACACATCTTGGATCGTGGTAAGCAGGGTACAAGTACGAAACAGAAACAAGACACTATACTTCATGAACAATGACGGGGAGAAATGATCTATATTGCTGTATAACACCGCAATATTTAAGAATTAATTTATTCACCGCTCCTAGTTTTCAATAATTAATATAAAAAGTTCCTGTTCTATGACCTCGTAAACTCAAAACCACGAAATGACGTTCACGCCAGAGTCAGCTTCCGTCAAAACAGAAATTTTGAAACAAAACTGAGAGTAAGGCTTCAACGTGCAGAGAAAATAACAGATCAGGAGAAACATCTTTATTCCCAGTTTATAATTTCATCAGTTTAAGAGACAAAGTGCTTAGTATTAGGCATCTCAATTATTTGACACCACCAAGAAATACTCCATAAGAAAGTTGACTACTTTGCACAGCGTAGCGAAAGTCTTTGGTACAATCAAGGGGAGAACAAGCGTCGTAGTGAACTAATTAGCATAATGAACTATAGGCTTCGTTCTTCGCGTGATCGAAACACCACGTTACTTTCTCCATGCTATTGCACATCAGTCGTGTTGTGATCTCATAAGTCCAGTGACATCCATAAGTTTTACACAGATCAATCTTGTCTGTCTCGTACCTCTCTAGGAACCTGCTCCTTACTTTCTCTCACTTTCATCTCTTTTTCTTCGCTGTTTTTAACACGTTGGATTCATTTCAATCGTAAAAGCCGCTTGCTTCGGAAAACAATGTATTTTGAACTAAGTGTCGTTCATTCATAGTTTGGGAATAAACCTGAAGAAACACAATAAAACGGATGGCACTTGTATGCAGTGATGATCAGACCCATAGCGAAATTTTATAAACTCAGAGATGGAACCTATGAAACATTGATTTCCACATGTGCTGCGGTTTTGTGAGAGTGTAGAATTAACCTCCACTCCTTAAGTAGTAGCTGAACTGAACACTAGTACTTACGATACTAAACATTCGAATTATATTTTCACATAAGCGGGAAAAATGCAAGAACGATACGAAATGAAAATGTCAATACATCTAAATTATAAACTAATTTGTTGTTCATATTTTAGGATTGTTATTCACAGTACATAGAAGAGTATCAGAGATGTGAAGTTAACATACCCCTGAATTATTTCCCTAAATAAAGAACAAAAGTTTATGAACTAGAACCCTACGTTCTTTCATCTTATTACTCATAATTACAGTACGATCTTCATACAATGAGCCCCTTTAGAATGAGGATGTAAAAACTGAGAATCAAAAGCGGTTTCACGTGGTCAATAGAAAGCTTTCGAGCTGCAAGAATGATTTTTGTAATAGTTGGAGAGCAGTTTTTAAACCATGAGTTGAACTACTTAATGCGACTGTTCGCATAAAACTTAACATATTTAACCTCGCTTTGTGAAGTACATATATGTAACTAAATAGATCATTGTAAGCGATCTTAATTGCAAAAAACTTAAACTTTCTCTCTCCCACGATATTGAAGTTAAAGACAGCTTTTCACTTGTATTGGTTTACTACACACAAGATCGCACCATATACAGAAGAAATTTTTCGTAAATTGCACGTGAAAACAACTGCATATCTTATAGAAGTAAGATTACCATGAAAACTCACACCAGTTAGGCCTGATAAGATGTTGGGAAGAGTAAATTTTCATCGTACACTAAACATTAGGAAAGATATTCACTGCTTGTCTATGTTGTTATGATGATAGTCTGAGGCACGTACCCAGTTAACAATTGATAGTTTCGCAGCTGTTGTCTTGCACCTCTACCTCAGAAAAACGAATCCAAGCCCAAAAGTTGTTCATGCTGAAGCAACAGCAGTTTTAAAGCATGAATGCCCACTTTCGAACTCAAAATAGTCAGTTGGAAACTGTGAAGTTCTCTGACCATAGCTGTTTTTGAGCTGTAAAATAACACTGTTTTCAACTACCAAATACATCTAATATTGCTCAAAACAGCTCGTATCATAATTGGTTTGAAATAAGCGTAACTTTTATGGAAGTACTTCAGGCTCATTGCCCATGTTTCACATTCACATATACGTGAATAATCCGTTGCATTGACAGGGTTTTTTTCTCTAAAAATTAACTGTATTTGTAAAAATTAGGTACTTAGAGGAGTCTTGAATAATACCTTTTGAGGCACTTGGTATTTTGAAGTAATTACAGAAATAGCAAATAAATTTTGTTCTTGAACGATATAGCTATGGCTTGGAAATATTATACTCTCTAGCGTATGATAGAAAACTCGAACGTGTTAAGTTCAGTCTCCTGGAAACTCAGCGCGTGAAGTGGTCAGAGTACGGCATAAGACCCAGTTATAGTGGTGCCCTGCAAGGTATGTGGCATGCGTACGCCACGCGGCAACCCAACAACGTACTCAGCGCTGCTAGTGGCAGCTGGCTGGATCATGGACGAAACGAGAAGCGTCCCTCCGCTTCCGCGATTCAGGTCAGTGTACTAGGAGTCACTCACACTAACCCCTTTGGCAGCCCGCATCGCATGGTCGCTCAGGTGCTGCGGCAAGTCCTTCTTGGGTAACTCCAAGTGAAGAGATGGTAAAGCGCGTGTTTTACAAGCTGGCACCAGGAGATAAAAGCACAGGTTTGCTCAAGTGGAGAGATGGTAGAGCCTTTTCTTAACTAGCTGGAACCAGGACTTGCAATGCACAGGCTTATATCCAGGGGCTTCAGCAATATTTGCAAGTACTGCCTACAGAATGAAATTATTCAACATTGAAGTAATCACATTTAGTTTCAATGTACAAAAAGGTAACAGGAACCACTCTAGAAATGAAGAAGCTTAAAGCCTGATTTAGATTCTCACCGTAAAAATTTATGGAATGATTCTGAAACCAACTACAGACTTCAATAACTTTCAATCCATCGTCTTCTACACTGTCTTATTTTAACCCATCTTCCAAGTTTACAGTTTTTTAAGACCGAGACAAAGAAGGTAATGTGGAGTTAAATTTTGCATTTTGAGTGACGCTAAACAAATTCTATCAGAGTTACGAAATGCATTCAAGTCATAACTCCGACGTTTCTTCTCAGGACTGGAAAGAGATATAAGCATGCTGTTTGTTTGAAAACACGCTTGCATTCGTTTGAATGCGTGGCAGTGGTGGCAGCACTGTGCGACCCACAGAACTCTGGCGGCAGCTGCCAGAGTGAGGACTGTTTTGATACTTAAAATGGCGTATGGCGTCTGTGTCTGTGCTTTCATTGAGATGACTGGCGTTTTGTTTCAGGATTCAAAAACTGCATTTATGTCTCATCGAGAGTGACAATCGATGAAAAGAAAGTCATATTCATGCCGCCATCACGAGTCACATTGCCTGACAACATTTCTCGCTCCCAGCCTTGGGTTTCCGTCAGCGTTTGTGGCACCCACCTGAAGGACACTTTTTGCATTTTCAGGTCTTCATGCAGGATTGTGTGCACAGATCCCACGGAAATGTCAGCTTTGGCGATGTGTTCTTCACTCATTCGGCGATCCTCCAGAACAACTTTCTCCACTCGTTCGATCATGTCGTCAAAGTCGCTGGTGTGCCGGTATTTCTAGGTCTCTAGGACTCCAATGTCAGTTAACCAATCTAAGCCTCAGAACTATAAAATGCTTTTGAAATTCATTTTCCTAAATTAATTGATACTTTCTGAGTATATAGATCATCACACTTGTGCATTGTAAGCCCTGGTGACAGCTAGTTAACGAAACGTTCTACCATCCCTCTACTTGAATAAGCCTGTGCTTTGTAAGTCCTTGTGTTACATATCACCATCCAATCACAGCCAAGAAAAACCATGAAAATTGTATTCGTATATGATGAACTTTATTTCCAATAGAGTATGCAGTACATATACGAACCTAACTTGCACAGCAATCGACGATGATGAACGCTATGTTAATATTAATAATATCCCCAATACTCCTCCCGAAGCACAAACCACCGGAGATTTTAATTTTTTCTACATAAACTGGACTATTCGTCTAGGTCAAGCACTTGGACCAAAGCTTATTGCTCTGATGAATACAAGTTCTCTGCAGCAGCATGTCAACGAACCGACAAGGCAAAACAATATTCTTGACCTCGTCATAACGACCTCTAACCTGAGAATAATTGGATTATAAGTTGATCGATGATCATCAAATGATATACTTCGCGCTCGAAGTCCACATAGGCGTATCTCCCCGAATACTCAAAGAAACAACCGAAGTCATTAGCGAATCCTTAACAGACATCTTCAATCGATGGCTTGAAACTACTGGATTTTACTGGATGATTGGAGCAGGCAAATGTTCCTCCTATTCTCAAAAAGAGGAACAAACAAACAAACACCAAATAACTATCATTCAATCAATCTAATATCTGTTATCAGTAAAACATTAGAAAGATCACTCAAAGAATGTATAACAAAACACCTCCAAGCGTAAAACCTGATTATTCACAACCAGCATGGATTCACGGAAATACGTAGCGCTCTCACAAACCCCCTCGATTTTTTGGAGAAGCGAACCGCATTTACGGCTGTACAAAAGCCTTAGACCTTGTATACTTGACTTCCAAAAAGTCTTCAACAAAGTTCCCCACGAAAGGCAAATGACCTAAGTGGAAGCTCATGGAATGCACGACAACTTATCTCGATGGATACGAAACTGGCTCATTGGTCGCACTCGAGCGATGATTCATGATCAAACCAGTGATTTGATGCATCTAACATCACGAGTCTCTTAAAGGAGCGTTTTAGGCCCACTCCTCTTCATCATCTACATCAAGAATCTTGAAGTCGGAATCATCAGTAAAATCAACAAATTCGCCGACGAAACGAAACACTGTCACGAAGCCTTCACCAAAAGAAGCATAATAACTATCCAATAAGACCTCAACCGTTTAATACAATGGATCAAAACTTTTCAAAAGAGTTTCAAC